>JAODUG010086433.1:0-12298 GCA_027564795.1 Aphredoderus sayanus
GTGTGTGTTTGAAACCCGAGGACAACAGGATGGGTAAAAGGAACAAAAAAACAACACAAATACATAAAGAAATAATTCATAAAGAAATATATGCACTCAGCAATGCCAATTGAAAAACACAAATCATACACAATAAGATGGCGCCACCGTGTGGCTAAATACTATATTTGAGTACATTACAAGGGTTAAACCCCACTTAAGATTCTGGCATTCACCAATGTTTTCTTATCTTACCCAAATCTACAAACAGTCTAGCACTCCTACACACAATTGAGAGCTGTCTCTTTTAGTCAGTTTTAATTAAAAATGTTATGTTTCTGTCCTTTGTGCAAGGCATATATAAATGAATTTGCCTTGCTTTGCCTTCCAATTCAGATCAAATGTGTTAACGGAGAATATTGCCATCCAATAATACGTGATTGATGACGCCACTGCATTGTTTCGACGTTTCTCTAAGTGTGCACACGGCCCTGCCATCTCATGCCCTTATGTGGGAATTAACAGGCGTTTACCAATGTTAAACAGGAGCAACGCGCACGATCTTTCAACATATGAAGACATTGGAATTCATCATTCTAAGAACGCACCTGCGAACAATTCTGCTATTTAAGTAGACGACATGAATCAGACGTAGACTTTTCTTAAGAGGTAACTTTCTTAAGAGCAAATTTAAGAAGAAACTTAGGAAGGTATTGGTGAATGAGGCCCAATGCCCGTGTAAAAAAACAAAACAGCCAGCACGGCAACCATCAACAAACTGAAAATGAATGTGATATTTCACGGAAGTACTAATGTAAACGTTCAGACCTATAATTTCAAGATTTGTTGCGACATTTCAAAATGTAATACCATGTCAGGTAATATTTTGATTAACGGCAAATGAAATTTAAAACACGCTGCAAAGAAAAGATTGCTTCCAAATTCCCTGACCTACCATGTCCAGAATGGACTTGGTAGTTCAACACAAAACACCCAGGGAGTAGGGCTGAACCCTGGTGCAGCCGGCCAGCTACCTGTGAGGAATGGACAGGCCTCCGTCCACAGCCCCCTTCAGAGCACCAAACACCTTGTTGCCAGTGGTGGTCCTGGCCAGCCCGGCGTCCAGGTAGCAGGTGAAGGCGCCCGGCTGACCATCGATGCTCTCCACGTTGAACTCGTCTCCGGTGACCTCCACCTGGCCCTCGTACACCTTGTCCAGCCCGAACTTGTGGAGCAGCTAGGGTGGAAGGCAGACACGACATGTTTTACGGCCTCATATCCACAGCACACGCCCTAATGCTAAACAATGCCAAACATTTATCCAAGTCCGAGGTTGTGATTTTAAAACAAGGAGATAAGTCTCAGAGACCGAGGTTTTTATTTTATTTAAAAAGGTTCTTTAAAAAGCGTGTCAAGTTGTGTTTCAATAGCTACAGTAGCACAGGTTCCAAAACTGGCACTTATGTCCATTTGACATTTTGATACTAACTACCCCATCTACACGTTCCCAGGTAACCAAGATTCAAGACTCAAAACGGGGGACAAAAGAGAAGTTAACATTTATCCAAGTCCGAGGTTGTTAATTAAACAAGAAGGAAATTCAGGACAGCCAGAGACTATGAATTTAACCCTCCCGCTGTCCTAAGGCATTTCAGCAGACTACCAGCAGAGGGAGCCAACCGCAGAATGTCATGTCCGTGTTGGCGCCCGCTACTGGCGAGTGCACCGGGTCATTTTGACCTATAGGACAGTGGGAGTGTCAACAACGTAGAGATAAGCATGTTACTCACTGAAAATAAAGCATTTGTGCACCATCTACTGCATAATTACGGGGGGGTAGGGGGGGTTATGCATGTTTCTCAAGGATGACATGGGCATAAGGGCCAAGTTGGGGGTCGAACCCAGGACCTGTGTGCTGGGAGTCAAACACTCAACCGGCCTCTAAAAACAGCTCTGACTAAGTTTCCATGGACAACGACCCCTAAAGCTTTCTTAACCCTCCCGCTGTCCTATTGGTCAAAATGACCCAGTGCACTACTGTTTTGTGCCAGTAGAGGGCGCCAACCACAACAGACACATGACGTTCCGCGGTTGGCTCCCTCTGTTGGTAGTGCATTAGAAACAGCGGGACAGCTGGAGGGTTGAACGCAGAACTTCAGTGACAATACTAACACTACATTGAATCCATCGGCTCCTATATAATAATACCAAGTGACAGTAAACCGGAGCTTCTCGGTATCAGCCAACAGGAAGCACACAGAAATGATAATACGCCCAAATGGAAGTCAGACTTACCCTACGAGCCAGCAGGAGGCCAGTGCAGTATGCCGCCGCGTAGTTCGTCAAACCCACCGAGATCCCGTACTTGGGCAGCTCGTGGGAGTAGGCAGCGCACACGATCATGTCGCCCTGGATCTTGGCGTAGGCGATCTGGACGCAACGCACAGGAAGAACCCATGAGGCTCGAGGACGAAAAGCATGGGAAGAATAACGAAGGGGAAGAGGAAGAGGAGGCGGGGAAACTTGGGAATCTTACCTGGCAGACGATGTCCCTGTTTGAGAAACGGACAATCATCCTGTATTTTGGCGTGTTGTATTTGTTCTTGTCTTGGATGACCAGGCGTTTGCGAGCAAAGTAGTCAGTCTTGCCCTCTAGAGATGATAAAAGAACACTTGTGTGACACAACTTTCAATATGTGGTAGTCGCTGAAGAAAATTATAAGTACTAACTGCTTACCTCTCCTCCTCCTGAATTTAACCTGGTACCTCTTGAAGTAGGCCTTGTTCTTGACCACTTTAACAAACCCCTGTGACATGTGCGTTTAGTAAGTAGGCGTGATTAACATATCAATAACAATCATGCTAATGCGGTAATGACGGCTTAATAGCGATAGTAAAGGTGCTGTCACTGTCATCGATCTGACCTGGCTAACGATACCGATGCTGTATTGGGATGAGTTAGCATACTGATAAAGTAGGTTTGACGCTACAGTATGCGACCAATGCAGCGGCTAGGTTTGAAATGGTGAAACTAGAGGTTCAGAATTCCCGAGAATACTGCCATGCACATTTATTAACAACTGGGAAGTTTATTGTAAACAGGAAGCAATGTATGACTGAAGGTAGCGCTTAGGCCACGTTCAAGCAGTGCCCGGTGATCGTCAGATGGACAGAATCTACCTTCATCCATACAACATCAACACATTTTCCGACATCTGAGACAACGAAGCACAATTTGTATGTCTTATACATGGATGTAGGTACATATCGTGACTAATTACAAACCATTTTGCAGTCTTTTTTGTCTCCTTATACAGGAGCCCGGGGCCAAGACTGGAGTTTTGACTCCGCTGCACTGGAAAAAGGAAGAACACAGCGCGCATGATCGGTAAATATGTCAGCGCAGGATACATCAGCGAGGTATGATTGTTACGCTGCCCCCTATTGAGCGGAGGTTAGACTTTATACCAAATATCTTTCAATACGTATATAAACGACAATAAGCAGAGAAATTGCATTTTCAGTATATTAACAAGTATACTGTATTAGTACCAGCCCTGAACAACAAGGAGTCGGTGGTCCAGTCGTTCTGTTAATATTAGACTACAATACAAAGCAATACAGTTGCTATAAACTATAGCATAGGCCTACTGTATATTACCCATGTTGTAGCCTGTGTGCATCAAGCCAAAGTTTTTTATGAAAAGTATTATTTATTTGTTATGGTCTGACAGATGTCAAGAACAATAATAATAGTATATCAGCAATGTGTCCCCTGCAGCTATTAATGGAACAGCTGGAGACCAGAGCAGCCTTGTTTTAAATACATGTAAACAACCAGTAGTCTATTTTGAACAGCCCTGGTGCTATCCAATTATTATGTTGCTAGTATGGAGGTTCAGATGTGATGATGTCCTTGAAATAGTTACTGAAATACAATACATGGAATCACAAAATGAGACAGATAAACATTGCATTTTGTGCAAATGTCCTAAACACATTTATTTGAATAATGTTTTTTTTTCAAGTTTCACAAGACAATCAGCAACATGCATGCATGTTTAACCCACAACACTAGCTCTTTGAGGCAGATAGAAGGCGCTAAAACTAATTCTACAGCTTACACAGACATATGATGTGCACTGCTGCACAACCAGGCCCTTCCTATTCATCGATGTAGTATCGTAGAGGCCTGCGTGGTTGCAAGCTAAGTTGTGGTGATGCACTGTACAGCTTTCAAAACCTTCTGCATCAGATACACTTTGTACCAAACCATTGTACCAAACTGCACAATGGTTTTTAAAGTACAAAAAAAAAAAAAAAACTAAAAACAAAAGCACACTATCAAATTATTAAAGGGATTTGGCTTGCCTTTTGTTGCTATTATAGTAATGATATAACCGAACTATCTGTCTCTAGGCTATTCCTTATTCTGAAGAGTGCTCTACCATGGTGGCCCTGAAACCTCAACATACTCTGCAACATAGAACAGAACTAATGTGCAAATAGAAAATATCGCAATAAAATTATGAAAACAGCTTCATCATTTTGACAACAGATACCCACCATTTGGAAAACAAACCAACGTTTTGCAAAGTAAGAAAACATAGTACAATACAGAAAAAAACTGATATTAATATGTATTAATGTAACGTATGTTACGTTAGTTAATGTAAGTAGTTATTGAGTTTAAAAACAACGTTATATTGACGTTCTAATATACATAGTGTGGGTTATATTAATTGGTATTTCTGTATGTTCTTCAGTCCCTTAAAAATAAATTTGAGGACGCTCGCCACTAGATGGTGATGTTGCTCGGTGTTGCGGCAGTAGACGCATGCTCTGTAGGACGTAAACATTAGTAGGCAGACTTCTGTCTGTGCTGCAGACATTTGTGTACACGTATTCGGCTTTATGGGCTGGAGTATGTGGAGTCAATGGGAACTAGCCTACGATAGCTAGCTTTAAAATAGTCAACTATTTACGATAACACGTTTAATATTTGGTGTTTGAAGCTATTTTTCCCTCGAAAAGGCTAATGTTCACGTTCGTGGATGGGAAGTAGTACTGTATACGTTCGCTGTTGTCGGCTGAAATCGATTCAAGGTAATGAAGCTTGTGTCTTGGGCTCGGTCTACTTTCTGGACAGGAAGGTAGTGGAAAAATGTGTTTTTACATTGTCTTAGTTCAAGCAAGAAACATCTCATGTGAACAAGATCACTTTAAATCTACACGCTACTGTAGGTAAAATACTGCAACATTCAGTTGTGAGTGTGATCATGCATTTTGCTCTCACCAAAGCTGTTTGTGTGTGTTGTGGTACTATAAGTGTCAAGAAACTCGCTGAGAAAGAATGAAGACCATCCATCGCATGTGCGGAAGGTCTTGTTTCTTGCAAGTTATATGAAACCGAGTAACATAAAGTAGTTTTGTCTAATTTTGCCAGTCGTTTATAAGTACGTTAACTAACTTAAGGCAGCGACGGGGAAACAAACAAACAATAAACTATAAGACAATGTGTGGACTATACCAAAATACATGCTATTCTTGTACACAGTCTTACTCCAACACTAATCAATACCAGAGTTTTGAGGTTTCTGATAGGTGAGCCAAAATCGAACATAAGCTGCTCCACACAGCTAGTTTTAAGTTTTAAGTTCCCCTTAAAATAGCCAGGGAGATCAGGCAAACGTTTGTTTAATCTCTCTGTACAATCTTCTTTATAATAAAATTGACCGTATGTCTCATTGGTTTCTCTCTCTCTCTCTATCTCTATCTCTATCTCTCTCTCTCTCTCTCTCTCTCTCTCTGTCTCTCTGTATCTAATTAAAGTAAAACCACAACGTCTTTCCAAAAGCTAGGAGTTAGTGTCTGTGACATTTAAGATGCTCAACTCGGGAGGGTTACCGGTACATGTCAGTACTTGCCACAGTCGCACAGGTAATATTATAACATAGCACCTCTAATCCTGTGTTCGTTTCTGACTAGACCAGAAAAAGTGATGCCTTGTTTGTTTGCATTTTCTGTTGGTCATACTCGAGATACGATAAATAATATTATAGACTTTTCCTATTGAGAAATTATGTACGCAGCCTGTTCCTTGTGTTTCAGTTACGTCTTTTGTTAATCTACTACTATACTGATGTCTGCAACAGTTAAAGCAAACCATTGAACAGTTTATGTCACTGTTTTTGACACTGAGATTAGATTGCACCCGTTTAGTAGAATACAAGCAGTGTACCTCAAATTGACTTGGCTAACTTTATCTAGGCGAAGTAGCATAAATGGTAGTTTGAGGGAGCTTCCTAGATTATGCTAAAAAGCTCCAACAGGTTTGACTTTGTACATTCTGAAAATAATGAGTTAATGAATGGAGGCTAGGTGGTTCATTAAAGGAAAGACCCCAGGACTACAAATGAACTACACTTATGCACCCATGTCATCTGCCCACTGTGAGAAGAGCCTCTATTAGCGTAGTTCTGCTGTTTGGGTCAGCCCTGTGTTTCCATACTCTCACAGCAAATGGAATGTAAGTTCTTTTAAAGGTTTTCTATTCGTCTCCTGCTCTTAACAATCTTGCTGTCCCACATGAACGTGTGTTGTTTCAGTGCCTTGATTTGGGGGGTCCACCATCTGTTTATATTCACAAGTCATATGATGTTGTTCCTTACCTCTTTTACATAGTAAACAATAGTGTGGCTGTATTATATAGACTTTTAGCCAATGAATGTAGAAATTGATGCGGCTTTTGGTCAATGGCAATCAAAAAATCTATGCAGATTAGGTAAAGATTTCCTGAAAGTTGTGCTTTAAGATTTGCTTTACCAATTTCCATTTGTTTCTGGAATACCAGTTTTTGTGCAGAAATGAATTTCTCGTAGTTGAACGAGGTTTTTCAGTTACCCCATCTACAGGACCACATTGTTTCTAGGAGGCTTTAGACCCAATCTTACTGTGGGTTTCATTAGCTATGCCTAATGCGTCTCAGGGGCCCATTCTCCATTGAGCTCTTAGGCAGACAAAGGCAGAGACTATCTGTACCCAGGATTTATGAGGAAGCCTCATTTCAGTTCACCAGGCTTGTTGAATAGACTGCTGTTTAAGGCCACCTGGAACTTTGTATTGTTTAAAATACTTTGTCTGTCCTTACTTGAGTACCTTTTTATGATGTTAATCATTTATCCAGGGTTATTTGGACACTTAACAAACACACTCATTGGGATTGTTTTTTGTTCTTAGTCGGCATTTTTAAAATGAAGGGGTCATTAATCTGTATGGTGTCAGCAAAACAGATCTATACTGTAAATAGATGTAACACGTTTGAGCTAACAAGCGTTTTCTCCTGGTGGTAAGGTAAACCTTTCAGCTTTCAAACCCTATTCTTGGCTTTTAAGGAGGAAGCATATCTTACTGATAGGCTCAAGATAACTTTACGTGGAAATTATGAAAGCTATACACATTTGGAATGGCTGTTTTTAATTAGGGTTTTTTACAATACAATTTTATTAGCATACATTTTGGCTCATTTTCAAAGAAATTGTTTTGATGTTGGGCAGGGAGGTTACAGAGCATTTGTTTTAGTCTGAGGTGCTTTTGTACTTGCCACATACCAACTACTGGACATACCAGTAGTTTCTTGGGTTCCACTGACTTTGAGCCTGTCTATCGCTCTCCAAAGAATTGCTTATAATAGTAAGGGAGACAGTATTGCAATTGGTAGAGTGGGGCGACAGGTGATTGAGAAGTTGCTGGTTTGAACCCCGCTAACTCCTGAACAAGTGTCCCTAACCCTGACTGCCCCTGGTGGTCAGGTGGCTCCTTGCATGGCTGACACCGCATGAGTGTATGAATGTGAGGCAATGATGTACAGTGCTTTGAGTGGCCAGTAGATTAGAAAGCGCTATATAAATGCAGTCCATTTACCATTTCCATTTATTAGAAAACCAGAAAGGAGATGTTGAAGCTGAAACCCCAAATGGCTAAATATCAGTAGGCTATAAGGACTACTGTCATTATCTCGTTTGTAGGCTACTTGGCATATAAATATGAAATATGGTTATGGCACAACTGAACTACCCTGAAACACCCTTTTATTTAAATTTGTATACACTGATTATAAGAAACCACACGACCTAAAATCCAATATTCACAGACAGATATTTCCCACGGTGCTCTCAAAAGTTCAGCCTAAAACTCCACAATGTATTGATTCTCCGTAAATAAAGAATGTTTTGAAATGGCTCAGGATTGGTAATCCAATCGAATTGATCTTCTAGGTATTATTATTATTAGTGTGCTATACTGTAGGATCACGTGATTTCAAGTTTCTGTCTACCAGCCCTGTATGTTGTTGTACATTCCAGTTACCACATGGTACCACAATCTTTAATTCATATCTCTCTCTCACTCTCACTGGCATATCATTACAATGGTTTCTGTAGCCTGGTATACGTCATGCCTGAGAAATGACTCATTGCTTTTTGACAGCGCTACTGTACGTGCATGAAAGCTGACGTGCTTCCTGCGCATTGGCAGTATCTCGCCTCACTTCCTGTCCTGTGGAGTCGAGCGCTAAGGCTTTAATCAGAAACCAAGCCACAATAACGCTGGCAGGGATTTCCACAGGGAGTGCCTTGCTGAGAACAGGTGCGCCTCATTTACGACGATATGCTGATGTTGTGGTATTTCTGTCTAAACCAAAGAAGACTGAGAGATGAACTGCCTAGTCAAGGTTTATTGACAAACGGATATTTTATTGAGAGAATAAATGCATCTTGGGTTGGTGCACATTGACCTTAACCAGTGTGATCAGCATATGACTACAAGGCCAGGCGAGTTCTCTAAAAACAAACTATAAGAATGCTCAGGGGAATGGATTTAATTGAAGAAAAACCAAACCTTTCCATTTGTGTGCCAGTCTGCTGAGCACGTGCTTGAGGTTTTGTTTATTTCTTGGAAGAAATAAGATGCTAGGCAAGTGAGAGTGGAAAAGCATCTCTTCACAGGTACAGTAGGAGTTTTCAAACGATTGTCTTATTAGATCTTAAATGCAGAACTTATAGTTGTAATGTTTTGCTTTTGTCTTCTGCAATATTGTAGTCTATTCTAATAAATTATGCATTTTCTGTCTGTACATGATCTTCATTTTCTTTAAACCAATGTGTATTTTGATTTGACCAGGCGTGATAACAAAAGTAATTTTAGGGTCAGACATGGCACTCTATCAACACCAGATGTTTCCATCGTGAAGCACATTGAATGTGTAGCACTTGGAAAAAGATTGTAATAATTTTGGACCATCTTAACCACTCCCATTTAAACGGCTTAGCTCTAGTCATGCAGACGTTTACGTGACATCGTATAGTATACCATGCCCTTTCTGTCTAGGAACCTGTTTGTGTAGTGGTGATGCACAGCGGTATAGCATCTAGTTGGGTATTGTAAAATGGTGTTTAGCCTATATTCAGACTGCCACACTAGTTGTTACCGTATGTGATTAGCTGAGGTAAATATGCCAAATATGTATTGGCTCTGAATATTGAGTCACTCTATTCTCAAATCAGGCCTATCCCTTTTGTTATTGGTGAAAGTGTCACAAAATGATACGCTTGAAGGTTATTTTGAAGATCACATAACTGCCAAGGATTTATTATGATAAAACATAGCATAATAACTTATATGAAGGACAGTATACAGTCAAATGATGTGTATTTTGTATGCACAGTGAGCTGCCAGCACAATAAAGAACCCTGCATAATAAAGTAATATTTGTGTCCACACCACGTTAATGATTGTTTAGTGACAACAAACCCACACGTGTGCGTGTACTCCCCCTCCTTCCCTCAAGGTGGCGACAGACAAGGTTGCGGGCAAGCTGAGTTCTACTCTCTCATGGGTGAAGAACTCCGTGTCGCTCACGGTCAGTCAGATGGCGAGCCAGGTGGCCCCGCCCAACTCCCTGCAGACCACCGCCACTGCCACCTCCTCGTCCGCCTCTCTCTCCCCGTCCGCCTCACTCTCCCCGGCCTCGCCCGCCCAGCTCAGCCCCGACGACGTGGAGCTGCTCGCCAAGCTTGAGGAGCAGAACAGGTTGGTGCCACCTTCCTGTCCACCCCCCCCCTTCCCCCAACACTAGGGATGGGATGGGGTGGGGTGGAGGGGGGCGCGACTGGTCAGTTAAACTCTGCTGCCCTTGCTGGTCGGCACCAGAAAAAAGTATTGCGTGTGTTGGTTTATAAGAGAAGTGTGAAGCCATTAAAGGTATAGTCGGTGATTTGTAAGCTAATAACACTTTTTTTGTCGGATTTTTGACAAATACCCCATTTATTATGAAATGTACTTTTATGATATACAGCTTTGGGAAAAAAAGAGACCACTGCACATTTTTGTAAATATTATAGTATAAATATATTGTAAATGTATAAAATATAAAAAAGAACAAAACATAAACACTTCTATAAATGTATATATTACATGTAAAAAATGGTAAAACCAGAGAAATTGCTGCAGTGGTATCTGCATTTTTATTCAGAGCTGTATATATACAGTATTACTGTTCCTCTTTTTATGTATTTGTTTGTGGTGTCATTACACCTGCCCAGGAACTGCAGTTGAAAAGTTTCATACTGTGCACCATAAATGGGAACACAAAGTGGTGTGTTCAAATATCAACAATCAACAATTTTTGTGTTCAAATATCAATTTATCTTGTATCACGGACTCCAGCTTTAATCACCTTCTTAAGAACCAAATCAACATTTCTTTAAATCATGCTTAAAAATATGGCACTTCGAGCCATGGGCGTCTTAAAATACTGTGATTTACAGTCTACAGATATGTCTGTTTTGGGGTAATGACAACCTGACTGGTGCCTATTCTTTTTGAGTAGACATTTAGATAAATGATGCTTTTGTCCAATACCTCAGTAATGGTGAAGTTTTGTTTGACCTTGGATGCCTTTATTCAAACCGTTGCAACAACACAGGTACACACAGGATGCATATTTTCTTCCGATAGCGCTATTTGTCATTTGTTTGTCAAAGTAAACACTTGCATTTTTTTAAAAGAAAGTACTGTAGCGATAGAAACTCATCTTGAGTTTTACATGCAGTATACAGATGTGTGTCCCACCCACCTACCCACAATCACCTCTCCTGTGTTTAGTAATGGCCTTTGTACCCTGCAGACCAGATAAGAGACCTAGAGTCACCTAGACCAGCATGAGAAAGTCGAGGGAGCCCTGTGGTTTGGTGAAATATGTAAAGACATAATATGTAGTGGATATTCTGCCATTGTGACTACTACTGAGCAGGACCATCATGAGTTTATCCTGGTAAGGCATGCAATTCTAGCAGGTACTTTTTTGGGCTCTGCTTCTATTTTGTAATGTTAGAGGACAGTGGCGCATGTGCAATAGAGAGAATACAGGTTCATTTTGCATTGTCTTTCTGTCAAGACATGTAACTGTAGAGTGAAACTGTTATTAATTAGTTATTAGCTATCCTAGAATACTTGGGTTTTAATTTAATTAAGTGTTCTCTTCGGAATGTAGCCCAATAATGGGGTCCATGGATTTGTTTGAATACTGGTGAATTATTAGCAGAGTGTCTGTTAGCTTTTCCATGTTGGATGGAATCCGGTTATGCTATGTGTACTACAATCGGATACTAGGAGGTGATGCACCAATTTATTGGCTGGCTTTTCTGTAAATAAAAAGATGTGCCGATGTTTGCGTCTTGTCACATCAATTTTACTTTATACTTTCTGTATACTGTATACTTTCTGCTTTTGACTGTGCATATGCGACATGCAAAGCCCCACGGTAGAAACATTGTGGCTTAGTGTTGTGTACATACAAATTCATTATTTTCTGAAAGTCTCTTAACTACACAAATACCACTACAACAATATTGTGCATGGGAAACAGTTTGTGACAATAGAAAAAGTATTTATAATAGACCGCTGATTGTATTTTCAGATTTTTACATGGCTCTATATGCCACTAGATGTTATAGTAGAGCACTATGATCTCAGACTAAAACAAATGCTTTGTGGGGGACACACACACACAAGCTAGTGAGGAGGACATTACATTGGGCTAAGCTTACATTAGCTCAGTATGCTTAAAATAAGATCAACTGCATTTAGTGGCACCCAGAACTATGTGTGAACTAAAGTGCACGTGGCTGTAAGGGAACGGGTAGAGACTGGTGTGAGGAATGCCAGCCACTTTGCTGAGTTTCAAATGTAAATGTAAATGTAAATGGACTGCATTTATATAGCGCTTTTCTAGCCTACCGGCCACTCAAAGCACTGTACA
>JAODUG010086444.1:0-12298 GCA_027564795.1 Aphredoderus sayanus
GCCCCCCCCCCCCCCCCCCCCCCCCCCCGAGACATTGCCTCATCCATTCCAACTGTCTTCCATCTGTCAGTTTTTACTTGCTTTCGTTCGCTCCTGTTACCTATTTCTCGCATGGTGCCACACCCACCTCTTCCTATCCATTATCTCTTCTCTGTGCCTACCCCCCCCCTCCCCCGCAGCCTCTCTCTCCCTCTGTTCTTGTCACAATCCATCCCTCCGTCTGTCTGCTTGTGTGTGTGTGTGTGTGTGTGTGTGCGCCCGTGAGCGTGCACGCGCAAAGGGAAAGCTGTGCGCGTGCGACGCGAGCGTTAGCATTCGCCGAGCGTTAGCATGCGCCGGGGAAGACGGTGGCAGGTGTGACGGGCAGAGGCGGAGGGAGAGGAGGAGGCAGAGTGGGGAGAGGGGAGGAGAGGGGGAGAGGAGGAAGCAGAGTGGGGAGAAGAGAGGGGGAGAGGGAGAGGAGGAGGCAGAGTGGGGAGAGGAGGGGGAGAGGGAGAGCTGGCCATGTGGATGTTGTTTTGGCGACGGGACGGTAGCTGACCCGCGGCACTGTGCGCTCAGCGTGCGCACGTGAAATGGGATCCGCTCTGGGCAGCAGACACGCGGCAGACAGGCGGGAGAGGAAGGCGCGGGAAGCCAGGAAGGCCAGAGTCAATAGTAAGGTACTCCCCTCCGCTTCATTCATCCGGTGCGCTCCCACCGTCCCCCTTCTGCCCTGTCGCTCCTCTGTGCTGCATGCTAGCGTGCTGGCGCGCCCCTGCGCGGAGCCCTGGCGGGATGCTGATGTCTGTGTGTCCGTGTGTCTGCCCCTGCAGGATACGGTGTGTGAAGGACTCTGTGTGTGTATGCATGCGTGTCATGCTCCGGAGACTGGGCCCATGTGATTGGCTTTTCCTGCCTGCATTTGTGAGTGCCTTGAGAATGCATGTACACGTTGGGGCGCCTGTGTGTGTGTGTGTGTGTGTGTGTGTGTGTGTGTGTGTGTGTGTGTGCGTGCGAGGGTGGCTGTTCTTGTACAGCAGCTTTTACCTAGTGGTGTTTTCTGTTATTCCTCTGCTCTGTTTACTGCTGTTTACTATGCTTTGGGTGTTTAGTCTGTCACAGAGAGAGGAGTGAGTGAAGAGAGAGAGAGAGAGAGAGAGAGAGAGAGAGAGAGAGAGAGAGAGAGATAGAGACAGAGAGAGAACAGGTGGAGGATGTTGCCTATTACTCTTTCCAGCTGATTAACTCCCACGTACAACGGTATGTCTGTAAAAGCCCAGGTCTCTGCTGAGCTCCTGGGCTGAGGATGTGTCAGCTGTCTCTGGGGGAGGTAAGACGGGGGCTCCCTGAGGGGCAGGCTGGGAAAGGTGCACTTCGCTGCACAATAGTGTGCCCTCACGCCTGAGAGCAATCGCACACGCTGGCCACACTGTTGTTTTATGTGTTCTCTGTGAGTTTAAAGATGCTTATGGAAATTCTCCACAGTGGGAGTCTACAGTGGAGAACTGAAGAGCCTTGTTTTGTTTCGTCTGCACAGACAGTTCTTCAGACTGCTCTCTACTCACAAACCCAGTTGGCAAATACATTCTAATGTAATACATGGAGGTGGGTTTGTGGGCGGTGTGTGTGTGTGTGTGTGTGTTACTTGTGTTCGTATTGTGTGTGTATGTGTGTGTAAAGGACAGCTTCCTTGACATATTATTGTCACATGCTTCAGATAGCCTCAGCTCTATCTGTCTCTATCTGGAAAGAGGAGAGTATAACACAGAATAATGCCATTAGTCCCTGAAAAACCAGCGCTCACCCATCTGTCTAATCTCCTGCTCACTACGGGGAGAGAGTATGATAAAATGTATTGATTCTGCTCTGGTCAATAATGTCTCTTTGTAACCAGGTCATGTCAGCGCCAGGCTCTTCCTGGTGCTAAAATATTAGAGACGTTGTACTTTGAATACATGTACAGTCTATAGTGTGTTCCATATTTATTTTTATTTTTATTAATTTAAAAAATAACAAATTTTTGCAATTATTTGTGGTATATAGAGTAGTACATGCCATCGCTTGATGCATATCACTAGATCACTAGTTCTAACTAGGCCTATAACTATAACCATTAACATTTCCTGGCTGGTCAATAACGTTGCAGTAAAAACATTTTGGGAGCTTTTAATTGAGTGCACATCCATTACTATTGGCTGTTTATTTTATTTGAACACCAAAGAGTCTACAGAAAGTAAATTGAGCCTAGAGTAAGTGGCTACTAAGGATAAACCACTGCTGTATTGTTTACACAAAATAATTGTACTAATATTTTACTATAGTATTATTTAATGATATTCCTTCATATACTTCAGACACACCTTTCTTCAGATTGCACATACAGACTAAACATAAACTGCACTAGATGTGGCTGCACTTACTGTAACTGTTGGTCTAGGCCAGCACTATGTGTGTTGTGTGTGTCTGTGTGGGGTGGTGATTGGGTGTCTCTGTGAAAGCGCATGACTGAACCTGATTCAGCGCTTTCTTTCTCTGATTCTGATGACAACATTCATTCCACTCATTCTCTCTTCCCACCCTGCTTAGAAACAGAACACACACACGCACACATGCACTCACACACGCACACACACACACACAAACACACACGCACACGCACAAACACACGCACACGCACACACACACACAGACACAGGCTGTCCACAAACACTTCACAGTTGTCATATTCATGGGAATAAACATTTAAGTGACTTACGTTCACTAGCTTGGACACACATTTGCCTACAGTATGTGTAGGATGTAGTAAAATGTACAGGTAAATACTGATAGCTGATTAACTCTCCGTGTGTCCATGTGTGCGTGTGTGTGTGTCTGAATTGTGCTGATGGCACAGACAATGCTGGACAAAGCCGTTGTGCCAGCGTGATCAGCCAGTGGGTGGGGGGTGGTCCCTAGAGAGAGGGCCCACTTACAGTACAACACACACTGCGTGCGTGTGTGTGTAAGCGGTGTGTGGACTGGAGATATGTTGTGCCATTTATCGGGCCGGTCTCTCCGCTGCTGATGCACGCAGCTATAACCCAGCACTTAGTGTATCCCTGCGCTGTCGTGGTTGAAGAGCAATATCACATAGGTGCTGCGCTGGATTGGTGCTGTGCTCCAGCTCTCCTGCAGGGGATCGCCCATGAGGCGTCATGTTGCTGCGTACAGACAGAGCGGCAAGGAGCCGAGCCACCGAGGTTAGGATGCACGTACTGACACTAGCAACATGGCACTCACTGCTCTGGGGTCAGGTGCACACGCAGGCTACAGCGCGGATACATCCCTAGTGTGACGGAAAGGTCAGGCAGCGTATTGAAAGTGTTTTTTATGAGACACATGCTAATGTGTAACGATTGCTTGCTAGTCAGTGGACGTTGTGGGACTCCTTTCAGCGATTTTTCCTACAGTACGGTACAGTGTGTGCTCATGAAATATTCCCAGTTAAGTGACGGATGCACATACAGTATGGTTTGAAAAGAGACATTTTCAGTTATATTTTACCCACCTACTTTAGCATGCAATGGCTATGTTCAATGTCAGATTCTCAAAAACTACTTGTTCTCAAGTTGCACTTGGTTGTTGGAAATATATTCTCAGTTTGACCCGTCCATTCTTAACCATGTCAGTGGTTCAGTGGGCAGCCATTGTGTGCTTCCCGGGAACCAATTCCAGTTACTGTATAATGCCAGTGTCTTGGTCAAGGTCAGTGATGGCATGAGTGTTACAGTAACCTAACATGCATTTCTTCTGGTATGGGGGAACCCATATTAATGTAGGGTCTGTACACAGAACAGCCAAAATAATGTTGGTGCTTAGACAGTAAGTTAGCATTGATGACTGAATGTGTTTATGTACTGGTGTGTGACCTGTTCACCTATTAACACATCTAATTATTTTAAGTCGCTTTGAAATGTAAAATTCTGTTAAAAAATAAGGAGTTGACTCCCATAGCATGTTAGATATTATTTCTTTTTTCTTTTTACTTTATTTCTGTATAACTTTCCAAAATATGAACGCAATATTCAATTAATAGATCATGAGACATTGAGGGTTGCTACAAGATGCTACAGTGTCTCATATACGTTTGCTAGCTGTGGTCTCATACTGTATAAGACTGCTGAGCAGTATTACATGACACTGTTTAAGGGTGCGATGCTTTAAAGAGGCACGAGGTATAGTATGGTCACAGTCCTCATGCTCATAGTCATACATTTTAATGTACTGGTATGTTTGTTTTTAGTGTGTTGAATTATGAACCACTGTGAGGTATGTATATGCTGTGTGGACCACAAGCTTTCCCCATTATCTGATGTCTTCATAAGGTCTTCCTAAGCTTATAGCCAAACCAAATTACTCACACATTTATGCCACATCAACACAACAAAAGCCTGAGAATTTATCAATGGAAACCCTGGAAAGCCAATTCGTGGAGATGAAGTTCGTGCTCTGTCAGGGATTGGTCGCTTTGTGCCTGAGAGCATTACACTTTAAGCCTGTTAGGTATGGATTCTGGGGATTACTGTATTGTCGTCCTCGCTCGTTCACTCTCTCTCTCTCTGCCTCCTCCCTCTTCATCACAACCACTTGTGTGTGTGCACAATAATCCACACTGATTTCTAACAGGCGTGAAGTTGTAAGTAGCAGTACCTCTAGGGAATTTTAAACACCCACATTAAACCCAGAAGGTTAATTAATATACTCTTCTATTGGGATCTACCAGTGCAACAATTAGTTGAAAACATACGCTCAAGTAGGAAATGAAAACACATTCAATATGGCTTCTGTGTTGTAAGTAAAAACAACAAGGGCACACTTTTGTACCGATTTAGAGTAGTAGTAACAAAACGCCAGTAGTAGTAGTAGTAGTAACAAAAAGCCAAGCAATTATTGATGCTAAATTGATCAGTATTATCATGTGTAAGCACACACATTGTATGTTTCCTTTGTTATGGATTAGAACAAACAGCATTACTTAAGATATATGTATATAAGTCAGGTGTATTTCTACAGTATGTCCTCTAAAAGAGCTTCACAAACTGTCAAGGTTTTGGGTGTGAGAGCAAGTGCAGGCTTAATGAAATACAAACACGTAAATATACAACACACGCACACCTTTGTATACAAAGAAAGTCTTTCTCCAACAATATACAGTAGGCTTGCAGCCAACATGTACACACAATACTGAAACAATCACAAAGACACAGACACACTCAACACACCCAACACACACCCTACTGTATACAGTATGACCTCCTACAGATGAAGGCACGTGCACGTAACGATAATGAGCGATACGAGTCTGTTGTGTGGCTGGGAGGACGGAAAGGAGAGGGGGACGCCAATTTCCCAGGTGCGGCTTCAGATGTTACGCAAGCTCACATTTCTCATACATGAAATATGGCTCTATTGGATCTAGGTGTCTAGTGAAGCTGCTGTCACTAGGGGCGATGAGGGTAGAGCAGTGAAGTGAAGGTGCTAATGAAGGCACTCAGACACCATGTTCAGTCACTTAGGCAATATTCATAGTCTGATACACAGGACGTAATGCTAGTCTGATACTAAGATAAATGCACCTGAGTGTAGCACTTGATTAAGAAGCTAAATAATAATATTTACTTAAAGTATGCTACACTACATTACGCTAGATTTGCTAAGTCATGTGAAAGTGAAGTGTAACTATGTACGGGTGAAGGAGAAATTGTACATACTGTAGGACTTTTCTGCATGAGGATTTAAAGGTCAGGGATGCTGGAGAAAGCTTGGTAATATTTGAACACAATGAACACAAAACAACTCTCTCTTCAATGGCATAGGGTGCTCCCTCAGATGCTCTGTCCCCCATGGGGACAGGGAAAGGCATTTCCAACGCTAGGTGTTGTGGTGGCTGCACCACTTTGTTTGTGTTCCTGTTTAGTTTTTGTAAATACTTTACTCATATTCCTATCTGGAATAGGAGTACCGTTCCTATTCCATATTTATTTCAGGGCACACACAGAACAGGCAGCCGGCAGACCAGTGAGAAGATATTAGCTGAATTTGAGAAAAAGTGTATTAGCTTACAATCACTGACTCCCCTTTAATGTGGCCTCCTTTAAAACCATGTCGCTTCTAGTGAAAACATCCTTTGTGACAACACTATTATGGTTAACGGTGATGCAGTACTGTTCCACTCTCTCACATTGCTTTAGACCATGTGACCCTTTCCCATGTTTTTCATGCATGTCTCTGTCATTCTCATGGATTTGTTATGGCGTGCTGGCATGCACTCTCCTTCTCCTGAATCCATAAATTATAGAAATATACTGACAAATACAGTACAGCCTAACTGTCCAGATGAGGAGGGCTTAAAAGGGATGCCTCCATTTTGAAAGTGAGCCATGTGTGAAATGGAGGATAGGCTTAGACACAGCTTCACTGTTCCCAGTTAGAATGCCTTATTTGCTTTGTTTGTGTGTGTCTCAGCATGCTTATGCGAAAGGTTTTTCCTTTATCTCCCTAGTCGCAAGGCATGGGCAGTGTGCATCCTTCTGTCATGTCTGCAGATTTCAGGACAAAGGCATGTTAATAGAAAAGACAATCACTCATTTATATCATATCGTGGTCTCATTTATTGCCTGGCACACTGTTCCACTGTGGCTTATCAGCTGTACATTGCTATAGTATACCTTCATCCCTGGTACTGGTGAATCCTTGTCTCATTTCTTTGAAAGTCTGGGCTTACAGTTCTGCTTCCTTGACCAATCACCTTAACTGAGTCACAAGTCTTTATCCTTTAATACCTTTTTAGAATTGCCTCTTCTAGCTCACTGAGCTTATTGTTTGTGGACTTGGACCCGAATTTCATAGTATAAATACAAGGCGATATTGGATAAGGTTTATAGTATATTCAAGACTGCTCCAATCTTGTGTTGGCATGTGTCAACAGACAAAGACCAGATATCCCCTTGATATAAATGTGAGCGTTTTATATATCATAATGTACTGTACCTAAGTCTGTTCGTCAGTTATAGCACTCCCGTCCATCTTGCAGACCTTATTTAGACAACTGAGGTGATTCTACTACTGGATATATTAATGATGAAGTAATAATCAGTGACAGTTTATTATCTGCTGACTAATGCAAACATCCAATCAACCCATCATGTGGCACCAACGTGATGAGATGCATAAAAGCAGGCTGCTTGGTCAAGGGGTTTGGAATGGGGAAGTAGTGGGACTTTGACCGCGAATTGATTGTTGGTGCAAGATAAGGCTGTTGTAGTATCTTAAGTACTGGTGATCTCCTGCGATTTTCACTCACAATGGCATCTTTAAAAAGAAAAGAAAACATCCATTGAGTGGTCATTTTAAGCGTTCTCATTAGCACCTTGTTAACAAAAGAGGTCAGAGGAGGATGGGCAGACTGGTACAGTACGGACAGAAACTCAAACAACCACAACAGTGGTACTGTACAATATGCAGACCTCCGTCTCTGGATGGAGACAAGTGGAATGGCTACGGTACAGCAGCAGAACACACCGGGTTCCACTCCTCCAGCGGCCACTTCATTAGGTGAAAGATGTACATAATAAAGTGGCCAGAGTGTATGCTAGGCTCCGGTGGAGGTTCAAATGACAAGGGGGCATGTCCTAAATCCTAAGTGATGACAGCACATAGGCTCTATATTCAGAAATGCACTACATCCCTGTCATTTAAGGTAACCTATGTTCGTGTGGGACAAGCAAAAAACGTATGCGTATCACCCTGCATCCCATTATAAGAAGTGATTACCAGAATTGAATCATACAAAACGTCATTAATCTGCTTCCCTCTCCCTATCTGTATAAGCGTTGTGTCGGCAAGCGTTGTCATTGAGTCCAATTTATCAGCTTGCCAGTCAAGCAGTCGAAGCCATTCGCCATGTCACTGTCACACAGCCTGAGTAGACCTGCCGGCATCTGAACGCGTTACACAGTGCATGTTGGACGGCTTCAAGCTGACAGGCTATGCTTGACGATATGCCACCAGCAACCAGTCGGCATGCCAGTCAGTTTGTCAGTATAATTAAAATATTAATATTTTAATTATAGTATAAATATATTATAGTAATTAGTTGTTAAGTTAATACAAATGATATAAATAGTAGCCGTACAGTGCCCAGAATACGTTTATTCGGACAAAGCAGTGTCTTGTTAAAAGCCATGATGGGAATGTAGGAGTTGCAATTTTTTGACCGTAAAAGCTGTTATGGCAGAGGCTGACAGTCATGCACTGGAGGGACATGACAGAACAAGGCATACATGTCCACTCAGAGCCTGTGCTCTTTGTAGCCAGCCCAACACGTCAGTCATATCATGATGTGCGAAGCTCCCCGGTGCCTTTGGTGGCCCGTTGCCATGGCTCGTGTCTCCGAGTTTGACGGCTTCACTGTCTCGCCGCTTCAAAGCTGCGTTGTGTTTTTAATGGGTCAGCTCACATTAAGCCAGTATATGATCCTCATTAACACGTGTCATGCTGGTGTGCATTGTAATTAGTGCTCACCCATGGCAATGCATCCTACTGGCCCGCTGTGTGAGACTGGGGGCCATTTGCCCTGTGATAATGAGCGTCAAGGTGGAACAGTGAACATGGTTGAACATACAGTAGGCTATTGTGAAGTACAATGACTCTATGGGTGTCTGTGTATCATGCTGCTATACCACTAACAGATGAAAGGGAGAAGTAAAGGGTGAAAGGCAGACTGCTCTGTTGAATGTTCGTTCAGCGGCCTCCTCCTGTGTTTTATCAGGTAGAAGCAGATGTTCCTCGGTGAGAGGTTTCAGGGGGTTGAGGCTCCCCCAGGGTGCTGGAGGGAGACTAATCCCTCTGCCAGGCAGCCAGATCTGCTACTCCACCATGTACTGTAGCTCCCCGGTCCTGCGGGCTCACTTACTCTGCTGACTGCTGCACCTCCCCCCGCCCCACCCCACCCCGAACGTTGATGCCCAGCGTTCAAGACACGCTTTTGCGAGGCGCCTCAAAGCAAATGGCGCAGGCGTCTGTCATGTCTCCATGTGATAGAGAACATTGGTACTGTACATACGCTCCTCGCGCAGACTGTGTGGTATATGGGAAACCGATTGTTGTAGGTGATCGTATGAGATGGCTGCACTTTGTGGCGCTCATTGGTTGTATTAATGCTACTGTATCATTCGTTTCTCTCTCTCTCTCTCTCTCTCTCTCTCTCTCTCTCTCTCTCTCTCTCCTCTCTCTCTCTCTCTCTCTAGCTCTCTCTCACTGTCTCTCCTTGTATCTATCTCATCTCCTCTCTCATGCACACAGCTGCATTCTGAATTTACAGTGTCCCTGTTGCAGTTGTGATCTAGTAATGCCAGTAAGAAGGAGGTTGCAGAGAGCATCAGTTGAACCATTAGTCAAGCATTGAGACAGGGAAGGCAGGACTGCTTGTAAACCTGACACTGATGATGAGCGGTCTGAGATGCTCTCACCGCTTGGCTGGGCTCAACTTAAAGACATCTTCACACATACTGTACCAATGTGCTAACAGTGTAGCCTGTATTGTGTTGGCTAGAGGATAAAAAATGAAGTGATTTGGGCTAGGATGACAAAGGAATAGGGCTACATTCAGATCTGGTGAAGGCTGAAATGTCCTCAAGCAATGTGCTTTTTTCCCTCCTTATTAGAAAAAGTGCTTTGAAACTGTGTGTATTTATTAAATATTTCTTTATGTATTTGTGTTGTTTTTTCGTGCCTTTTAAAACTCCATTTGTCCTCGGGTTTCAGACAAACCTTGTTGTGCCAGCATTGGACATCATATGTCTGTGTAAGCTGTAGAATGTTTTAGCGCCTTCTATCTGCCACATAGAGCTAGTGTTTGGATAATTTTGTCCTGAAGGACATCACAAGGGTTAACCCTTGTGCTGCCCATAAAATATAGTCTTGAACCACCAGGTGGCGCCATCTGATTATGTATGATTGTATGGTTCTTTTTATTGTCATTGCTGTGTGTGTCTATTTCTTTAATAATTATTTATTTATGCATTTGTGTTGTTTTATGTGCCTTTTAACCCTCCTGTTGTCTTTGGGTTTAAACCTCACATCTTGTTGTGCCAGCAGTGCACATCAGCAATAGAATTAGGTTTAGCGCCCTCTATCTGCCACAAAGCACTAGTGATTTGGGTAATTTTGACTTTGAGGACATCACAAGGGTTAAGGATACATTTAAATTAGAAGAACTGTTTGTTAGAAAGGTGGAAAATCCTACTGGGGCATTCTCAGTATAGTTTACGCCTTGATCAGACCAGTTCAAACAATTAATAAAATGTTTTGTTATTGAGATAATAGTTCCAAGAAAGTCAGTCAAGCTGCATGGCACCGTTTCAGTGCACATGCAATGACTGACAGCACACATTATATGGAATAGGAGAGTGCTGACAAATGCTGCTGCTTGAGTTGTTTAATGTCGGATCAGCAAATCTTATAGTGTAGAACAACAAAAACTGAGTGTCCATTAAAGCCTGTTGTAAAGGCAGCATTAGAATTTTAATGTTGATACTTGCCACAAGTAGTCAAACATGCACCTCTGAATTTTAATGAAGTGTGCTCTCAGTCTATGCTTTTAATATGCATCAAGAAGCCATTTTGTCAGAACACAGCGGCTTCATAATGGTTGTGTTGACCCATCAATTGTGTCAGTTGTTTTGAATGAAGGCAAAACAATTGAAACCGTCTGGTCACACTAGGCTAGCTGCTACTGTCCACACTGTCCCACTCCATGTTGTATGTGTGGACATCTGTGTTGAGGACTGAATATGGTGTATTGAACAGTGCATGGTGCCAAATGAAAAAATATGACTTGATTGATGAATGGTTTCTCTTTTTCTATGCTACAGTATCTGGCTTGAATTACCTCCATGGTTATGCCAGTGGAAAGGCCAACTGGTTGCTATGACTCCTGTATGTGTGTGTATGTGTATGTGTCTTTTCTATGTGGTGTGTGTGTGTGCGTGTGTGTGTGTGTGTGACATTTATCACAGTAGCTATTAACCCATTGCTTATAGCCTGCCTTAGTTGCTAACCAATAAACATGTTTAAACAAGTGTGTGTGTGTGTGTGTGTGTGTGTGTGTGTGCATGTGTAGGGAGGATACCATATTATTTTTACTATTTTAAACTGTTTAAACATCAAACAATATTGTACTGTAAGCACACACTGTGAAACAACTGCATCAGCCAATCAGCTTAGATTATGTGGCTACTCACAGGCTTTTAATGACTTTGGCAACAGCACAGTAAAGTGTGCCAGATGGTGATATTGTGTATTTGTCTACAAAGCCATCAAGATGAAAATATTCTACAATATGTGTCCGTACACATATTGTTGGATATACAATTCTACAATCCACCAATCTAGATATAAGAATGGGTCAAATGAAGTTAGTCCTCTCACTCTCTCTGTGTGCATGTATCAAACATTGTACTGTCTCAAATATTTGCTAACAAAAGTGCTGAAATGTTTATCAAACATTTTTATATGTTTGTGTATCTCTATGTTTGTGTGTCTACCTCTTCATACACAATGATATTGTAATCTAGACCTCCTCTGCAGATACATATTTACCCCATGAGCTTTGATGGTAAAGGACCAATCTTCTTCAGTATTCTTTCAGTAGGAAATCTTAGTCGGCCATTTGGTTACTGTTAAATGATGCAGTGATATATGTTTGTAGTTGCTGAAGTCTTTTTTCAAGCATGACATCAGAAAAGATAGGGTGTAAACTACTGAAAGATGAAAGAAAAGTGAATACATCTAAGCAAGTCGACATTAAAGAGAAGGGGAGCTGTAAAAGTGTGGAGGACATAAAAAAATATTTTTATATTTGCTAGTCTTGAACAACTAAAGCTTTTTAATGTACATAATAAGATCTCGAATTATGGTGTCTTAGCATTTGCAGACATATTAGCTAGACGAATTTAAAGCTTTAGATTTGGAAGGTGAAGACACAGAGTATACCGCTATTTTAAATGTGATAAATTAAGTGGAGGACATTCCTTCTCTGTCTCTCAATGACAATGTAAAGAATTACTGGACAGGTTCAGGTCTCTGTGGTGCATTACGGCCGGCTGCTGTAGGTACGGTCTGACTAATAACACACCAGGAGAGCTTTTATTGCATCTACACAATTATCTGTTTCATGGTCACCCAGATAAAAAGTGTGAGAGAGAGATGAGAGAGAGAGAGAGAGAGAGAGAGAGAGAGAGAGAGAGAGAGAGAGAGAGAGAGAGAGAGAGAGAGA
>JAODUG010086465.1:0-12294 GCA_027564795.1 Aphredoderus sayanus
CTACAGCTTACACACACATATGATGTGCACTGCTGGCACAACAAGGGGTGTGTTTGAAACCCGAGGACAACAGGAAGCTTACAAAACAACACAAATACATAATTAAATAATTAATTAATCAATAAATACACACAGCATTGCCAAATAAAAAATACACAAAATCATACACAATCAGATGGCGCCACCAGGTGGCCAAGTACAATATTTTTAAAGTCATCACAAGGGTTAAGTCTTTTGGGTTTCTGTTCATAAAACCGAAAGGCATCAGTGGTTAAATGAACATACTCAATTAAATTAACATATTGGAGGTGTTGAGAAAGTTGGAGGGCTCAACATGCTATTGCTGCCTAATCACTATTTTAATGTACAGTACCTTAGTTGACTACACATTTGTGACAAATTATCTTTTCCTGCAAGCCATTCATTTTGCAGTAGCCTACACATAGCTTCTGCTGTAGTGTTTGATGATGCACTGTACATACAGTACTAATATTTTAGATTAGGATATTAGGTTGTAAATAACATAATACATAACACAACAGAATAATAGGCCTACCTATTGTATTATTAAGTACAATCGATAATACTAGAAGACCAGAACCATCAGCTACGGCTGCGGCTGTGGTTATGGCTTCTTTCAGTCTAATACAATATTATGCCTCAGCAACTGCTTCACAGTCATAACTGGAAAATCGTAACATCTGAAATTAAATAGCCTAATCCTTTTTCCTGAGGTTGCAGTCCCTGGATAACCCGATCCTTTTGCTTAGAAGCCTTGTATCGCACTACACATCCCTTGAGACTCATCATTCTGGGACTAAAAGCACACCGGACAGTATGATATATTAGAATAAGTGATAGTCTTAATGAGAAGGCTGATTATTTCACATGCACAACATGTTTTCCTCAATGCAGTTGTCTCTAAATTGGGTTGTGGTAAGCTAACTGGAATATGAGTTGAGCTGTGAAATTGGATTGAGATAGCTCTGGCTATACAGTATAGAAAATATATTTATGTCCGGAAAACACACATTCACTATAGCTTGCATAGAGTAATATGATTATAAGGGCAATTTAGTAAATGGTATTAACACTTTCACCCGTTTCAACCAATATATTTTCCACTGTAAATGTGAATTTGACAAAGCTAGCATATCCATTGAAGGTAGTGACTGAAAAGGTGTCAAATGAAAAATATGTTTAATTAATTGAGAGTAATTGAGGAACATGGCTGTCTCTAATATGAAAATGCTAATCTCAAACCTCATAATTAGTCTGAACAAGCTTAATATAGTTATTTTCCCATCGTGTGCTTCGTCTGAACAACCAGCATGTCACAAGAGGATTTATAGATACTACAAAGCATTGTTTGTCATGTGACAGTGACAGTAGATTTTTTTCTTTTTAATTCAAAATCAATTAGAATTAACTTATTAACTAATCAAATAATATATTTATTTTCACATCTGTAATTGCATTACTCCATATTGATGGGTGAAGGCTGGATGTGCATGGCTGTATATGTGTGGCTGTACTATAGTCTATATATTGGTTGTCTCCTACCCAAAAGGTCATTGGTCTAATCCCTTGCATGCCCAGCCTTCCAGTCTGCTTGATAAAGATCCATACAGTACCTACTCCATAATACTTGCAATTGTTCTCATTGTAAATTACTTGCATGAACATGCATGCTTCATTCTCATTTTCATGTTCAACAAAGTATCCCCAAAAGTCCAAATCCTTCCTGTATTATATTCAACCTCAGGAATTGTATGCGACATCCAGGAGAATTGCATTGCAGGCATGTGCTTGGTTGCTATCAGCTTGATGAACCCATTCATCTCAGTAGGTAACAAGCTAGCTTAGCGACCGGCCTTTCATCCTCTGCCCAACCTCAGTACCCAGAGCAGTAGGGGGGGGGCGCGACTTCCCGCCAGCAAGTGACGCAGCTTACCGGCATCTGGAGGAGATTAATTTTTAATGGCTCTGTCCAAACTGCCAGAGCCGAGGAGAAAAGAGAGAGACCAGCCGGGACAAAGGGAACGGACCCTTTATCCATTGTTATATCGTAGGGGCCCATTCTGTTCCGCTATCTCTGATGTTCTTTTCCTCTCTGCCTGCTTTCTAGCTTTCAGATACACCTACATTTATTGTGGTCTTCTGGGGATATAACAGCTCTCAGTGGTCTGCCGTCTTGTACCGAAAAATACATAGCTTGTCATCTCTGTCTCACTTTTCTGCTTATTTTGCCTCTCTCCCCCCCCAAATAGCAAGCCCTCTCTATAGATAGATACACTGTACAGAGTGAGAAAATATTGAGTCAGAATGTGGTCACTACTTGCTGCATTGTCTCAGTATTGTGTTCTATTATCTCCAGTAAACCATACTCTTTACAATGCCTCTTACCGTCTCTCTGCCCTGCACCTTTCCCATGCTTGCTACTGTTTATCTGCTGGTGCTACCCGCCCAGCTTGGTGGCCAATGGACTCGGAGGAGCTTTGGGAGTGTGTAAATGGCTGTCCATTGATTTCCTGTGTGCGAGAGGGAGGGCACTGCCAGCTATTAGCCAGCGACATGAGGTCTCATTACCCTGAAACCTGAGCCAGTTAATGCAGTTCTGTGTGCTCAGGGAACCCAGGAGGCATGAGGATACGTCCTCTTTTGAGATGAATCAGCTGGGTATTGATACTGCTGATGTAGGTACAGTATGCAACCTTAAGGTAGCATTGTAGGTTTGGGGCTTTCTGAAAAAGTGTGAAAAGAGAAAGTATGGTGGGTTTTTGAATGTGAGATAATCAGCTTACAGTTGTGTTTACAATATTTGTGTGTGCATGTGTGTCTGTGTCTGAAGGCATAGCTACACTGAGCAATGTAGCCAAATTGCAGTTAATTTAATTTTCAGATTAAAACATTAAGAATGGAATGGATGGATTCAGTAACAGCAACAGGAACAAGTGAGAATGCCAGACAGAGAGAGAGAGAGAGAGAGAGAGAGAGAGAGAGGGAGAGAGAGAGAGAGAGTGGAGTGAGAGTGGAGAGATGGCTTTTATAATTGGAAATGTTGCCAATCTGATAACATTAAGCCAGATACAACAACAGCAACCATAATGGCTGCTCTCTGAGCTGTAACTTTCACAGACACAATACCAACTCTGGATTTAATGCTGAATGACAAACCCCAGAAGACCACATAGGTGGTAGATGCAAGACCCTATATTTCCCACCAACTGGAGAAGAGCAGGCAGTCCCCATTTTAATAAACAAACACTAATGTGCATTGTATGGGATTGGCTTACACAGTCTGTGGTTATCACATCTCACTCCCTGCCTACAGTAGACTAATCTAGACACAATCTGGCCTTACACTGCAATACCTGGAAGTGCTCCAAAATGAATCTTAGCGTCAATTACATTTTCCATTTTCTCTCTCTTAGACACTCTGTTCTTCACTTTTGATCAATTCGCTACTCAAAAAAATGTTTTCGCTCCAACTTTCTATCCTTATCTACCTTTATCCCTCTTGCTGTCTTTACATGTGTGCTTTCTCTGTTCTAGAAAGGTCCTCTGACTGTTTAGAATGCATGTTTGTTTTTTGGAGCACATGGGAGATTCAGCAAACGTGCATCAGCATGTTTGTGTGGGAAGGTAATGCATGACTGTGCACATCTGAGCCATGGAACGGATGTGTGCATGTGGCGCATGCTCATTTGATCAAATGCCCATTAGACTGAGTGTGTGTGCGTGTGCGCGCACGTGCGCGTGTGTGTGTGTGTGTGTGTGTGCGTGTGCGCATCTAGCATACAAACAGGCCCCTGCTGTTGCTATGTCAACAGCAAAGAGGTCTGAGAACAGAGCACAGACTACCACATAAACAGATGTCCAATAATCTGATGATGGAAGAGAGGAATACAGTCTGTCACTATTTCTTTCTCTTGCTCTCTTTCTGATTCCATTCTTCTCTCTGTGTTTCTTGTTTTGTTGTTGGTGTTGTTCTTTAGCTGTTATGCCCATTCTACAATATGTGGAAAATATTAAGACATACATTTAATGTAGTTGTAGGTTATGCTATTGAATGTGTATTGGCTTCTCAGGCAATCATCAAGGCATAATAAACTGAGAAAACCTTAACTTACTAGTTAAGCAATACTTACAGTACAGCAGAGAGCCGCACGACAGCTGCTGTCAACAGAACCTGTGCGCTCTGCCGAGCTACAAAGTACTGAGCGGAGCGAGAGGCTCAAACGTAAGGCTACTTTTGCGTTTTGGAACAGATAGGTGGGACTGATCCTGAAGAATTATATATAAGATCCCCCTTTATGTAGACCAGAAGGCTGCTTTCAAAATCCCAGCTCAAGTCAATGCAAAATGTTGTTGGTAAGGTGACACACCCAGACCAGAACGGTTTTGTTCCCATAGAGGTGAAATACGTTGTTCTATCTTTGGATTAACTCTTTATGTCAGACTTAGAGGTAGGATATGTGCAGCCTCGCG
Source organism: Aphredoderus sayanus (assembly GCA_027564795.1). Lineage (NCBI taxonomy): Eukaryota > Metazoa > Chordata > Actinopteri > Percopsiformes > Aphredoderidae > Aphredoderus > Aphredoderus sayanus. Next base: position 4,492 of record JAODUG010086465.1, read on the forward strand.
TGACCATCCTGATCTCGCGAGCTTCAGTTTCTTTTCACTGCAAGAATCAGTCTGGAAAGGCCTGGATCAAGGCGATTGTAGTTTGAGTATCATCTGAACTGTCAAATCAGCGTCGCCGTTAGGCGTGACGACAGAGAACGCGACTTGAAAATAACATTGGCGGATCCTACAAAGGTAAAAGTAGATGGTGCTATATCGTCAGTTTTATCTCAACTGAAGACTAAATCTTCATTGAAAATAGAACAACAGCATTGAAGGCCTTTTTATATGGAAAATATGTTTTAGCTCTACTCCCAACTGGTTTTGGCAATAGTTTAACTTCATACGTCATATAGTTCGTTGGTCAGAATAGTTACGGTGACAGACAAATGGTTCATCTAATCAACTTACAAGATGTTTATGACATAAACCGCCCTAAACAAACAGTCCCTATGGACAGCTTCCCAAATGGACTTGTGATACAATCCATCTGGCATGTCAGGTTAGGATATGTGATGTTGGAGAATGATTATTGATATTCGAAAACATCAAAAGAAATACACCTAAACTCAACCCCCACATTAAACATACACTGCCAAGGCTAGAATAGTTTTGCGTGGTGTGACCTGCACCCCTTATTTTGTGTTCCTATTCACAGAGCCAGGGCTGTGTACTGTAGAAACACCAGATTGTTTTTTGCAGCGCAGACACAGGACAAACAGACAAGCGATATTTGCAGAATGGAATAAAAAGTGTATTGGTTTATAATCGTTTACCACCCCGTTAACCCCAAGGAATCATTCTAGAAGAGAATGTTTTTGTTTCTCTTAGTACACTATTTACCAAAGCCTCATCTTAGTATGACCCAGCCTAGGATGCAGCCTGTCTTATTGGGAACCAATCCGAAACAACGTTTTAGTCATGTTGGTTTCAACCGCATACAAATTGGGGAATGTATGCAGGAATAGCTTCCATAATCAGTGCACATAGTACAGTATATCTCTGATCTCTGAGTTGTGTTCATACACTGCATTTAGTATGTACTGTATATAAGAAAGTCTATGCCAAGGACCTTTGCGTGTCAAAAGTTTCATTAGAAGAGAACAATGATTAATGAAGTATAATTACTGGCCCAAAGTACCCCAAAAGCAGCAGCTCTGCACGCACTGACGCTTCCACAATGCAAAACAGTTTACAGATGTTTACATGCATGCCAGAAATCCAATTATAGCGTAATCAAGGCAAAACAATGTGTATCTGCGCAAAAAAAAAAACATTGACTTTGCTCAAGCAGCCCCTGTGTAACATTGACTACAAAAAAATGTCCATGCACAGATGAATTTCACTATGTGATTCTACTATGGTATTAACGTACACAGCATAACCCGCTTGCATATGTACAATACAAATAACGCTGTATTCTAAATATGAAAGGTAAAATGGATGTACCGATAATCTAACCACACATTAGCATTAGCTTACTTCTAATTAATACCTGGTACATTAAGCTAATGGAGGGGGAATTTCCAGTAGCCTGCTACAAACATATATTCATGAAGAAAGTGGAATGAGAAGAGTGCTCTGTGCTGTGGCTCAGCCCTGCACCATCTGCAAGAGAAGCCCAGAGAGTCTGTGGGTGCATCGTATCGCACCAGCAGGCGCTTGGCGCACACCACCGGCTGGTGCGAGTGCCTGCCCACAGATTCCAGCAGTATTTCAATCCAATCAGGGCCTTCATTCAGCCAGCTTCTAGAGCTGTAGGCTTGTGTTCTCCAGGGCAGACGCAGACGGCTGCAGGATCACGGTAAGGATCTGCACACACACAAGGTCAGTTCATACAGTCATAACGCATAGTGGTGTGGTTGTATTGTACAAGTATGGTTAACTATAGCGTGATTCAAACATATTAGTTATTGAGTTGTTGAAAATTGTGTTTTAAAGGTTGTGTCGAATTAGAAAGGGGTGTTTGTATAAACATAATGTACTACTGTCACAGATTTAGTTGCACTAGCTGGATTATTATCTTTCTCATTACACTAGAAGCCAACCAGCTGCATCCAAACGTAACACGTGCAACATGGCTGGGTGCACATGGCTGAGCTAGGCTAGCACGCACTACAATCCACCAGCAGTCTGTTGAGCTTAACATGTCCACACAATTAAAGTCTGCAGAAATACAATCCTCGTGTATCACAACACCTCGAATATGATTATAGTAATTTAAAGTTTCACCTTTTTATTATTAACAAGATGGTATTGTCACGCTGTGTGCCCACATAGGACCTACTGTAATGATCCCCAACACATGTTTGGTGCCCACTTCATCTTGAAATACTGGCTGACGTTTCCGCTACTCCTGGCCTGGTGTCTCTGTGTGTGTGTGAGGAGTGTGAAACGTGATGTAGGTGTATGTACTGTAGGCTACAATGTGTTGGGTTTGTAACCAGTTGAAATAGCATGAATAGTGATGAAGTACTATTATGTGCTATACTATTGAAATAGTATGTTCTATACTATACAGTGAAATAGTATTTGAATTGAAAATAGCATGAAAAGTATTGCCTAGCAATAGCAGTAGTGTGATGTACGTAGTAATGTGTAATTTTGCGTGTGAGAAAAGGATTTAGTGCAACCACGTAACCCATAGCAGCCTAATTGGGTGATATTTCTAGCTACTGGCAGTGGGATGGGGTTCTGTTGTGTATGTATTCACATTGAAATTCAGATGTTGATTTCATCCCCACCACTAGCCAAATACAATTATCCATGGTATGGTAAACCAAAAATACTTTATAGTTTAAAGAAAGGTTGCTATTGGATTTCCAGACAGTATTGGAAGTCAAAATTCAGGACTTGTCCTTATGATGTACTGTATATACTGATTTAATAAGCACATTAGTAGGCTCATTGAGTGTGCACACAGTACTACACAAATCCCCCTCACACAGGCACCCAGGGTTAGAACTTAACACCCGCCACGAGCCAAATGTGGTTAGTTATTCCGTTTGGCGAGTAAAGACTATCCGCCACACTGTACCAAAATAGGCATGTACTGTAATAAAACACTATCCTGAGAGTCTCTACTGCATTTTGATTTACAGCCCCTCTGTTTGTGTCGGAGTTTCACACATGCACACACACACACACACACACACACACAAATACGCTAACATGCACACTTATACACACACACACACACACACACACACACACACACACACACACATATTCCAGGATTCCCCGCCCCTAATCTGCCTCTGATTGGTTCAGTGAGCCTGTCATTTTTTGTCGAAGTCTATCTAACCATACATCTGATTATAATCATAACAATGAACAATAACCTGTAAGCATGTCAAATACATTGCATTGAGACCTCAAGTAACTGTCAACATGTGAAAAAGGGGTGTGTCCACTAAAACCTTTTCTTTCAGCTAATATCTAATGTTGGAATACTGTACACCACTATTGCGCTTGTGAGACAATTTGTGCACGTAGTTAGGAAGACAGATAATTCCAAAGCATTCTGGCATAGGGGCTTTTTCCCATATACTGTAGCTGACATGAGGCACCTGTATGCAGTGATGCACCCAGAATGACACATGCTCTTTCTAATTACTGTCAGACACCATGCAAAGTTTGAGCCTAATGCAGTGTTTGGTCCAGCTTTGCCTTGCGTGCGTGTGCAAGTGTATGTGTGTGTTTGTCAGTGTGTCAGTAATTATCAGGGTGTGGACAGGTATGTGCAGATCAATATGGCCCATTAGACATCTTTGTTCTCAGCAAAGTCTCACAGGAAGAACCTCCCGGCCTGTTCCACTACTAAAACACAAACACACACACACGCGCACACAAACACACACACACACACAAAACACACAAATCAGAACCTTTTAGTGTGCTATTCAGCCCGATGGCAAGTCAACCACATGGTCATCTCAGTGCAACATGCTTAATTAATGTGTGTGTGAGTGTGTGCGCGTGTGTGTGTGTGTGTGTGTGTTTGCATTGTGAGTGCATGCGTGATAAATACATAATGGCTTTGTGAAGCAGAGTGACGCATCATGGCTCTAAAGTGGTGTGCAGCTGATTTGATTAGGATGGATCATGGAGGTAGTCTGTCCACGAGTGTGTGTGTGCCAGTGTGTGTGTATGCCTGTTGTGTGTGTCTGTGCCCTCCCCCTATCCCTCAGAGGTAAATGACTAAATGTGATTTCCATCATTGGACTGCACAACCTCACTCATTTGCCAACATGATAAAGTGACCCTAACACACATACACATGCACACACACACAGGCACACACACACAGGCACACACAGGCACACACGCACAACTCATTGTTGTGCACCAGCTTGGACCTGACTGCCTACTCCCATTACAATGGTTCAATACCCCCTTGGTTTCATATAAGAAGCATATCTGGTTTCACTGAAGGCTGAAACAACTAGAACAAGTGATTATCATATTTCTTTAATATACAGTACACAAAAGGGGTGCTTGCTGTCCTGTCATAACATACATACACGCATGTACATGTGCACACACACACACACTTACACACACACATGCACGAACACACACACATTTTTCTGCCCTTGTGTGATTGATGGCCCCAGTCGCAGGCCAGTGTGGCAGACAGGATGTAAATGTGTCTGGGCTATATAGAGTCTATTCCCTAAAAGGTTAATTAAGTCACCCTGACTCATTTAGTCTAATTACTCTGACTGATTAAAAGAATGGCCCAGTCTTTTTACAACCATGTTGGAAGTGGACGAGGCATGAGAGAGAAATACAGCCACACACACACACACACACACACAATTACACTAATACATTGTGTTTTGTCATATTAGTGCACCTACACAGCCAGTTCACAAAGGACAGGAGCTGATGGAGGGTGCGAGGTTAGGACAAAGAGAGCAGTTGACTCAGCTGCTCTCTGCATTAGAGAGCAGCGAAGACTGTCCCAATAGAGGGCACTTGGACACTGTGGCCCACCCATTCACCAAATGAATAGTTTGGGTCATACAGTATTCATTTTAAAAGTGTCGCCGTGGTGAAATGTGCACTTTAAAATAAACTCCGGACATCAGAGCAGAAGGGATTTGAGGGACTGGGGTTATAGCTAGAATTCAATGCATTAGCTAAAACAAACCATGTTTCATCTGTCAAGCACAGATACTGTACATACAGATACCCAATGTCTTATTGCTCATTGGCTCCTCAGACAGCCACGGACAGCAACACTTAAAAATTACGTTTGATACAAACATGTATTTGTCAGTAAGCTTTTACTTTTACTATTATTAATCTACACATCGTTTAAAACGGGTGTGTTAAAGAAACAAATAAAGAAAATGTTAGACTGCATCATAAGCAGTCTGCTATTGACCTACAGTATGTCAATGATAATGATGATATGATAATTTCCTCTTTGCGCATTCATTCAACCTGGCCATCGTTCTCAGGGCCCAGACCACTTGTCACACAGTGTTATTGTGATGTGGTGCCAGCTAGTAATAAATATCTTGCTTGGCCTGGTAATCTGGTGTGACTTTCTATTTGACACTGTTAGCACATCAGCAAGGGGATGGGCCCTGACCTTGTTAGTGGAGATGTAATTCACTTTCTCAGATGAAGCGAGAGAGAGAGAGAGGGGTTGGGGGGTTAGATAGACTAAACCGTGTATAATTATTGTAATAATACAATAATTATACATTTGGTTAAGTGATGTATCAGGTAAACTAATTTAATATCTGGCGTTTATTACTTGACTAATGACTGTCTTGGCTCCGTATTATATATCATGCCATGTTTTAGACTGCTGGGTAAACACATTCAACAAGATCATTGGTTTGGTTCAGGTAACTTGTTATGAGCATTTTCCATTATTGTACCTTATTTTACTGACATATTATAGTCAGCATTCTATATTCTACTTCTGGTTAGATGCTAACTATATTTAGTTGTACAGTGTTGTACTTGTTCACCTACAATATAGTATACATTAATCTAGTAATCTAATATTGTAAATATTTTACATCTGTATTATTGATGCACATGTAAAAGTGATGAGTTATGGATAATGTATGTCGCAAATGTAACAGTACATAACTTTTGAGACAAACGTATATTGTAATTAAATTAAACCCCCTGGCCCATCTGGCTACTGTGTTAGACCACATTGTAAAAACCTAATCATAGTTGGACATTACACAAAAGCTCAGAAGCACAAAGCACTATTGTTTTCAAGCTCTTAGCTCTCAGATGTGAGCCATAGTAGACAGCACACACAGTGTTGTACATTATACTGAAGACATACAGTAGACGTTTACATTGCTGTGTTCAGTTTATGCAAAACAGGAGCCTTCATAGTGCTAAGCTGGCTGTTTGGCTTGATGTTTTATGAGTAAGATCGATGACCATGTAGAGAATAATGTTTTGCTGATCCTAATGTAGAGGAAAACACTATATTTTATTGCAGGACAATGAATGCAAAAAAGAGACGGAAATAGACAAGAAATATGAGTCAGTGATCCCAGTGACTTCTGAGAAGAGTGAGAAAACAGATCATGAATTTCAAGCAGCGGCTACTGGCTGTGTGTACACATGTAATCCAAATGTATTGTGTGTGTGTGTGTGTGTGTGTGTGTGTGTGTGTGTGTGTGTGTGTGTGTGTGTGTGTGCATTCTTTCTAATGTGTTGTATTGTATTGTGGTGTTGTGAATCATATTAGACCAAGTTTCAAACTCATTATAAAGCTCTCATACTGTAAAACATTGTTTCGTTAATATGTGTGGTCCACTTCTTGTCACTGTCTTTTCATCCATCCATATGCCCATAAAGTGACAGTTGTTGTTTGTGGTTCTTGCGTGTACTGTAACTTATCAATGTAATTTTAGTACCCTACTCATTTATAATCATTTTAATTTATTTTACAAAGTGGTTGTTGTATGCATCGTTAAGCATTGTTGAAAATAACATAAATTAGCTGCATTTGTAAAATGGGTCACATTTCCTTGATCAACATGATGATTTGGAAATCAAATGCTGTGATTTTCATACAGGTGAATCTATTGTATGTTTATGTAAGTTTTATAACTTTCAGTTTTATATTTATATTTATATTTATACAGTAAATGACAGCATATTACTGTTTATTTACAAATATGTGACTATAGGATAACTGTGTTTCACTGTCATTTTACAAGTATATGACTGTAGGATAACAGGTAAGTTTACAGTAAATGACAGTATTATTTACAAAGTTAATTAGTATTTAATTCCTATAAATTCTCACACATTTAAAATTAGTCAAATCCAAGTGAATACACATTCATTTTGTTTATTCGAAGTTTTCAACCATTTGCACATCTGCCTTTAAGTAATAGTCTTTGAAACATCTGTATTACACAACTTTGACACTGTGTATCCTTGTGTAAAACCTTCAATACAAATGATGGGCTTTACAGAACTCTTAAGCATGACCTCACATGTTTAAAAAGTGTATGGTTGGTACACTTGTATTGTTGCTGCTAACTCCCCTCTCAGCCCCTCTCCCCACTATCATGTGAGCTGGGTATAAAGTTACACTTTAAGTATTTAAACATCAAGCTTTCACTACATATAGTTCAACACATATTTAACACTAGAAAGTATGGCATAACCGCACACCCTGTTTAAATGTGCTTAACCCTCCCGCTGTCCTATGGGTAAAAAAGACCCAGTGCACTCACCAGTAGCAGGTGCCAACCACAACACGGACAGACCGTTGCCTCTGCTGGTAGTCTGCCGAAAATGTCTGGGATGTATTCACATCCACGG
>JAODUG010086476.1:0-32567 GCA_027564795.1 Aphredoderus sayanus
ATTAATAATACATTTTTTATACAAACTTGCACCACAAAACCATGCATTAGCGGTAACAATGGCCTTACCCCCCCCCCCACCCCATCAAGTGACTCAACCTCATGGTATACAGTGCTCACCTTGGGAACATGTGACCAGTTTCTTTCACCTCATTGCAAGGAATGTGGTGCTTCACATCTGGCTTATTTATCCAGGTCTGAATATTGACAATCTCCTTCCTGTCATCATCTGACATAGATGAGCTGTCGATCTCATCTAGGGAGACAATAGACAACTTAAAGTTGATCACAAAGGTATGTCATTATCATAGTGAAGATTATTGTGTTTAGAAAAGGGCTCAGATGGTCCCCTAGCTGTTGTCATTGTGGTCAAGGTCAACTGACATTTACCTGTGTCATACTCTTCCTCATCACCGATACTGAACACAGGCTTCACCCCCCTGTAGGGCTTTCCAACTCGGTCACTGCTGCTCACATGCCTAACCACAGAAAACAATGGGAGAGTCTAACCACTGATACTGAGAAAGAGGAAGACTGATTATGACAAATTGCCACATTACATGTCTGAGTCAATACATGAAGCACACACACTATTCAATGTCTGAGTTGTTGCACTTAGAAGCAGACAGTTGACAAGTTAATATTCTTAGACAAGACAGCCAGCTACAATCTAAGAATTTGTGCTGTTAAAGACAAACAGATTAAATGACATTTATTTTGGGTGTTAGAGAAATGCAGTCATTTAATGGTCCCCAGGGTTCAACGCAATACTGAACGTTTGTTAAAGCTTCCTTACGCCCATAAACATCCATTGATCCATTACTTCTAATGTGTCTACAAAGATGCTAGTATTCAAGATAATTTGTCAAATAAGAAAATCTCCAATTTCCATTTGCAATCCAGAATGGATTAAACAAGTATGTTTTAGCAAAACAATTCATCAGTGTGTGGACTTCAATTAAGGTAAGGAAGCTGTAAAATTGAGGGCTTAAAACCCCCCCTGGTTATCACCTAAGAATAACACTGAAATGGAAGGAGACTTCTCCAAGCAAACACAAATGAGGTTAGAGTTTGACAATGGCTCATTTACTCAGCCTGCAAAGAGAGACAGGAGCTGCTGTGAGTCTGTGTGTGGATGTCAATGAGAAAATGGCATTAGATCGTAGAAAAGGCAGCGTCGATAAAGATGGCTGAAAGTGCGGGGTGTTGTTAGTGTAAGCACACAGGTAACATGACTTGTCTTCTATCTCTAGCTGGTCCAGGGCTGTAGTTCTACTTTGTGAACGCAAGGTGTGAAGAGGAAGTGAATACACTGTATGCATGCATTAATGTGGCACAGGCTGCGTTTCCCCGACATGTATCCAGGCCTCAAAAGCTGACAGTCCCTGGGCCTAGTGGATCTAAAGCCAGTGGGCATGCTGGGGACAGACAGCTTGATGCTAGACAGTGCTTACCGATCCGGAACCACCTTCTCTGGCCAGGGCAGAGTGAAAGACATTCTAGCGTGGAATAAGGCATAAGGTATGGTGAGGAGTATGGAAGCATTTAGGTTCATAAAAAAACAAAATAAAATAAAAATACCCTGAGATTCAGAATAATGTCAGTCAAAATGTTACATACATACGTACATACATTCTTCATGCTGGTAATGAGAGTTAGCCTCAAAGAAAATGCGTTATATCGTGCACCATAGTGTATGAACTGGTAGTGTATATGTGCAGATGTAAAGTGTAGCAATAATAAATCACTGATGTTATGAGTTTACATTATACTGTACAAAGGTGGGATGTACGAGAGCATGTAGTTGATCAATAGCCTCACAGAGGTATGTTGCCAGCCTATATTTTAATGTTGATATTGCACTTCAGTAAAAACCAATGACTGTACAGCTTCCTAACCTCAGTCCACATGCTTAAAATGCATGGGATTAATTAATATAAACTTTTTGTGTTTTTATTTTTCCCCTTCAAAGCACAACCTCCATTGTGGTTTAATTCTTTTTCAATTCAAGTCTGTGTCACCAGAGTAAGCCTTTGTCAACTGAAACAAGATACATTTGAGCTGGATATTACCAGGAAAAGCTTTGACATTAGAACATTTTAAAAATAAACACTGGACCCAAACATAAATCTAAAAAAATTAATCCATAAATTGAATTTAACAATATTATACTTCTTCCCGAATGTGAGTTTGTAGATGTATATTGAAATAAGGAACCTTTGTAGGGATTGTATTTATTTTTTTTACTAAAAAAGGTCCATTGTTCCTTACAACGTGACACACTCACCGGTCTACAGGGGTGGATGTATTTTCAATAAAGCTGATCATCTTCTCCTTTACGTTAACCGACCTGGACTTGAGGGCAAACGTCATTTTATTCACTAAAGACTTGACCCCTTTGCCATCCCCAGGGCTCAAGCAGTCTCCCTGTATTGGTATAGGAGGAAACATACCATCAGTACGTCCACATGAAGAAGCCATGAGAAGTCATACTAAGTGATATCATTGGCAGTAGCAAGGCTTCAGCGATCCTTTCATTCACAACTCACATCAGCAGAACTGAGGCTGCTGTGAGAACCTGAGGTGCTGACGATCCAGTGGACATAGGATGAGTCAAGTCCCTCAATGTTCATGTCTACCAGGTGTTTCTGGAGGGCTGAATTAACAGTGTGAGATTACCTAACTAACCAAATAATACCAAAAGTGTTTTGCTTACATGTGTTTATATTTAATGTCTTTATGAAACATCAACTAGGGCTGCACGATTCTGTCTAAAATGAGAATCACGATTTTCTTGCTTAGAATTGAGATAATGATTCTCTCCCCCACCCATTATAAATGTATGTTGCACTAATTTAAGTGATATAGAAAGAAAACAAAACATGACAATTCCTTGATGATAGGACTGGCACATCAACTGGACAACAGAAAGGTAATGTTCCCAGCTTTAATCTGACACTGAACTTAAAAACATTCTTGTCTTACTCATTATAGGTTAATCCTATGCAAGCTTTATGTAGCCTATTGTATATCAAATAAATGAATGTTGCTTGGATGACTGGAATCGTAAGTCATAGCAAGACCAAGCTCCAGAGTGGGCACATCAACACACTGGACTTTGCATCACAGGTGAAACTTGGCGAAAGTAGCCTGGGGAACGCAAGATGCAGTTTTCAGTTGATGTGACATGTAGTAGGCCTACTGTTTTGCAAATAGAGTTGCAAGCTCATCTAAACCAAGAAATATATAACCTACCCGGAGTAAAAAAAATGTAAACATGCCGATATAGAAATCATAGCAAGATAAAATAGTGTAACGGCGTATTGTCATTGGTCGACGGACGTACAGTAGTAGGGCTTGTTTTGATGCAGTTGGTGTCCAGCAGAATGGTTCTCATTAAGAAATAAGATCGCATCGAGGTATGAACCGAGATCGCGGTTTTATTTCAATTAATCGTGCAGCCCTAACGTCAACATTGATTTATTTAATTACTCACCCATGAAACCACCTTTTGCAATGCTGACATATTCTTTGTTTTTCTGTAATAGAGAAACTTCAATTAGAAAAGGCTTTAGCACATGACTGAAACTGGAGATTGTTGCCCAACATTGAAGTGAATCAGTGCCTGCCTCCGCTGCTCTAACCTGCAAGAAGTGAGCCAGCACCATGTTCATGTACATGTCCTCCTCCTCTCTGCCACTGCCCATGAAGCAGAGGTGCTCTCCACTGGCAATGGAGCCAGACTCCAGAGACTGCTTCTGGGTCTCCAGCAGAGACTTCACCGACAGGGAAAACTCTGATGGGTTCTGCAGCATCTGGGGGGAAAAGAGGGAAGGGAGGGAAGGGAGGGTTACTGTGTAAAACACTCCTGTATCTGGACTAACCCCCGGCATGGGGAGTGCATCTGTCGGTTATCTGCAGGGAGTCGACAGGTGGTCCGCTAACATGCATCTAGCGTTTGGTTTCATCAGCAGGGTTGAGATGCAGCTACTGTAACTGTCATTTTATTATGGGTGAGTATGTGCATGCTTTCAGGTCAGGGAGTTGAATTAATGCCAACAGTTCCCCAAAGGATGAGGGGATGTTTTAGTGGACTCACCAGGTCAGAGTCCAAGTGGAATGCAGTGGACAGATGTCCGGCATTATACTGCTCTGCAGGCCGACAATCCACCACAAAAAAGCGTACTCCCTCCTGGAAAAGAATTAAAAGACAAAACAAACATATTTTTACCATAGCTGTTACCATTACATTTCTGCTTTTAACCCTCGTAATGTACTCAGAAATATAGTATTAAGCCACACGGCGGCGGCATCTGATTGTGTATGATTTGTGTGTTTTTCAATTGGCATTGCTGAGTGTATTTATTTCTTTATGTATTTGTGTGTTTTTTTTGTTCCTTTTACCCTTCCTGTTGTCCTCGGGTTTCAAACGCACACCTTATGTGTCAGCAGTTCACATCATATGTCTGTAAGCTGTAGAATTAGGTTTGGCGCCTTCTATCTGCCACAAAGAGCTAGTGATTTGGGTCATTGTGACCCAGAGGACATTACGAGGGTTAAAAAACACATACAATATAATATATTTGATTTAAGTAGAAATACTTAATTTGCCATTCCTTATCTTGGTCCAGTATTCATTTTGTTACCCAACTGAATGTCAATCATTACTTTGTAACCAACAGTCAACAGTGGTCCTCACCTGCTGTAGCTGGTTTGCCTGTAGAATTTCAGGGACTGACACAGGGAGGCAAAGTGCCTGGCTTAGGTCCATATCTTCCTCTTTAAGAGCCACCAGGCTGCTACCAAAGAGATTCTGGTTCTCCTGAAAAAGATAAACCATGTAATGGGAAGTTCCAGCAGAGGGGGGGACAAAAGTACAAATCCCCTTTTCTCTCTTTTTTTCTCACTTTTTGACCATAATAGAATGTAATCATGATTACACTTTTTATTTACCTTTCTGAGGGACAGTGGAGTCTTGCTATAGTAATACTGTGCCAAAGAGAACAAGTCATCAATGTCTTCTGCTTCAAGGAGTGCAGGAGATCCTTCCAACATTTCTGTAACAAAAAAGGTTTAAAACCAGAATTCAGATTGGGCAGCAAATCTCCAAATACAAGTCAAGATACTAAACTTACTGATAATGTCTTCTCTGTTCTCTCCTTCTTGTGTAAGAACAGATTCTCTAAAAGTAGACGGAAATAAAAAGACAATCACAGATTAAAAGTAGAAGTATACGGTTTCAGATATCATATTCATCCTGTAGACCTCTAGGTGGCGATACATACTTGGCATTGACCAGAATAATTAACATGAGAAAGAAGATGAGGAAGGGATCAGCTTGCTGGAGATAGTTGTCCCACAAAGCCTGGGTAACTTCAGGAATGCAGTGACTGGCAAACATACTGCCAAGCTACAGTAGGAGTGAACACGCACACACTCAATACCCAGGAAAGAAACAAAAACATTTTGTACAACCTCACGGAGATCTGTGAAATATGCAGAAAGACAAACCCAGCTTATAGCATAGGAGTCAGGTGTGATCTTTTTCGTGTCCAGGAATGAGCAGAGCTCTGGCTCATGATACTGAAGCAGCAGTCTGTACAGGTGAAAGGGACGTCCTTTCGGCACGCAGTCTCTAAGAGATTCACATAAGAACACGCTTTAAAAATAAAATAAACAGAATAATGTGCTTTCCAATCAAGAGCATACTGTGTACATACAACAGTGCTGCTACGCGAGTCAGTGATAGTGTTTTCAAAATAGAAAAAAAACATATATAACCAAACAAACAAACTAACTAACCCACACACCTGGGGACATATTTGTTCATGATGGCGTAGAAGCAGTTATATAGGTCACTGCGGGGTAGTTTCAGGCCCAGTAGTGGTTTGAGCAGGTGTGGCCAGCTCAGCTCTGGGCTGAAGGTGATGTTGCGAGACTTACAGTAGAATGTGATGACCGACTCCACATCTGACACCACCCCCCTCCTCTCTTCCTCCGATACACCCAGCTGGTCTAAACACAACCACAATGTTTATTCCTGCTCAACATTTATTTTCTAAAAATCGTTAAGAATTATAGAATGAGACCTTGTTTAAAGTTAGACTGTTCAATTTGCTCTTATGCTTAAACCAGCGGTATGTTTGGGACACTTCCCACACCTCAAAGCTAAATCATTTGAAGTGCCCACCCTTGATTAGGGTTCTATTACACACCTGACAATTTTATATGAGGGATTCCTTTTTTGTGTCTTTTCAGGCATTCCTTCATGTTTGCTTTCCCTTTGCTGACTAAAGTAATGCGGTGAACAATAAAGTACTCACCTATAAGCTCTTGGCTACGGTTATGAATAAGAGTCTGCTCTGGCAAGTCCAGAACTCCATCCCAGGAAGCCAGGCTATCTCCTTTTCCAGCGACATTTAGAGCAATCTGTCAACACACACAGATACTCCAGTGGCAAATGTTTAACCTCTCAAAATAAACCAACTAATAACATCTGATAGGTTAATGTTAACTGTAAAGCTCTTCTGCACCTTCCACATTTTAGCCCGTTGCTGAGCTGGGAATTCCTGGATCGGGATGTCATCCCTCTCAAGCTCCATGTCAGAGCCGCCAGAGTCAAGAGCTTCTGCTAGATCCTGGTCCCTGCATAAGTGCAACAACAACAGATGTGAATAATGTCGGTTAGCATAACTATACACACACACACACACACACACACACACACACACACACACACGAAAAATATCATGATTATTTAAATGCCTTTTGTCTTGTACAAATGTAATGAATAATAAGTTTCATCTAAACAACACAAATGATTATGATATACGGTAAAACCACGCATTGGGGAGCAGTCTGTTTTTTTACTTACTGTACTGTCTAGTTAACTCCTGTTTTATTAGTTCGTTTATATAATTTGAATAAACTGTTAATGTAAGCAAGTAAATAATTAAGATGCTAGCAGGTACTGTACTTTAATAAATGTAACCAACTTAACGAAGAACAGTACAGTACGGTACCAGTACGGTAAGTATTTCTGTTCCATCGTTCAGTGCCCAGCCTCAGCTAGCTACTGTAGCAACTATCACACAGTAACAGTAATATATAGCTACAGCAGCTAATACGCCGACAAAAAGGAACATTATCCATCGAGTAGCAAACCCATTTACATCATTAAATAACAAGTAATTACATACGATATGTAGACTGAATACAACAGAGCATCCGGCAAATCTAAATCACAGCTATTTTTATCTACACTTAACAAGACATTTCTCACCAACAGCCCAGAAGAACTTCATCCACAGCATCCGCCATTGTTGTGTTGACGGGCCACGTCACTGGAGCAATACGTCAGGCCAGTCTGTGGCAGTAGACGCACTTTAGCAAGAGGGCGGTAGGCTGATCTACATGTCAGTCTAATGTAATAATATCCAATTATTATAACGCCTATTTTAGTTCGTAGAATATATTAAGTCTTCTTCTATGCACAAAAGGGTTTATTTCTCTCAGATTTTGTTAGGCTAAGCATTTCTTTAAATACATATGGTCGCGTTGCCATAATAATCCATATGCCAGGTGTGTATCAAGTTGCTGAAACAGGCAGGCCTTTGGTCAAAATAAAAGGCTACTCTAAAATGTGCATTTTTATATCACAATGCCACATTATAATACGTTTAAAGGGAGCGTTCAGTTGGTATAGCCTAGGCATACAGTGGCGTTTTTATATCAACATTGGTGGGGCTAATGTTGGGGCCGGGGGTGGGGGTCATTAAACTATACCTGGCCAGATTTTTCAGGACTTGCCCATGCCCATATACTGTAAGGACTTCTGGCTATAAAATATAATATTTATTTTCTATGAGAAACATTAACAGTGTTTTCAATATTCACTCCTACCAAGGTGTGATTAACTAATGTGTTGCAAACGTACATGTTTTGACAATGACATATTTCCACTGGATAACACTTGTGTTTGCCAATTACAAGACTGTTAAGTAGGTAAAGTAAGCATTTTCTATGTGCAAGCTATCATTGCTATTAGCGCATAGAAAACACACCACTTGAATCACTCAGGGCAAAAAAAGCAATGCAAAGCTAATGCAAGCCCAGGCTGTGATTTTTCTATATGTCAACAACTTTGGCATCCATATTCATTGTTAACTAAAAGAGTTTGACCAGTAGTATGCCGCATGATTGCAAAAAAATTAATTTTTCAAGATTCAACTGCACATGCAGAACATGTTTAACCCTCCCGCTGTCCTAGGGGTCAAAATGACCAGGTGCACTCTCCAGTAGCGCCAACCACAACACGGATACATTCCCATGAACATTCCGTGGTTGGCTCCCTCTGCTGGTAGTCTGCTGAAATGCCTTAAAACAGCGGGAGGGTTAAAAAAAATGTGTAAACACAACTGTTTCTCAGTGTGAATGGCTACAGTAGTAAGCTACATGAAACTGCAATGGAAACAATTATTTACGATAATACTTAATTTCAGAAGATACGAGTAGTGGTAGCTGCAGAATTAAATGTCTTAACCCTTGTGATCTCCTCTGGGTCAAAAGGACCCAAATCACTAGCTCTTTGTGGCAGATAGAAGGCGCTAAACCTAAGTCTACAGCTTACACACACATATGATGTGCACTGCTGACACAAGGTGTGAGTTTGAAACCAGAGGACAACAGGAGGGCTAAAAGGCACAAAAAAAAAAGAAATAATTTATAAATAAATATACAGACAGCAATGCCAACTCAAAAACACACAAATCATACACAAGCAGATGGCGCCGCCATGTGGCCAAATACGAGATTTCTGAGTACATCATGAGGGTTAAGATTACCATCAGCTTTATCAGGAATTACAACTTTATTGTGATTTATATTTATTTTTACTTTGGTCGTGATACATCTCTTGGGAAAAAACAATGTTAGTGTCATTCCCGGACATATAGACATTTTTACCTCACTAGATGTACATAACTGGTCAAAGCTTATATTCATTTCCTGATTTTCACCAATGATATTAACTGCTCTTTGAACTGACAATACCCTTTAGAGTAAATATATCTGGAATGAATACACAAATCATCAACAGTTTGCCATTACAAAGTCTACAAAGTGCATGCACACCTGCAGCAGACTTTGATTTAACATCCAACATAAAGAATTTTCACATTTATTCATTACATGTAGAACTGGCAAATGTTATGGCCTTTACCCAAAACAAACATGCATTCCATTTTCAACTTATTCAAACATAATGAGCTGACAAGAGATGCACCCATGCAAGTAATAAGGCATGGGTTATGAGAGGATCTTTTAAAACCAGGGTCACAATTGAAAAATAAATTAGAAACAGAGATAGTCCGGTACAGAAAAAATAAATTGCAATTATTCAGGTGATTACTAAAACAGAAAAGTTGTCCTTGAAGTGAGCAAGAAAAAAAGTAATTTCTAAGTAAACTAGAGGCAACTGGGGGAAGGCTATTAGTACATACCTACAACAAGGATGATGTGTCACAATGCTTTATCTTTGCTAATTCTCTGATCAATTTTAGTCAAGCAATGCATTAACATTTATTTATAAAGAATTTAGAACATGCTGTACAGATTATATAAAAAGAAAAATGTGCAATCCCAAAATAAAAAATAAAAACATATAAAGGGACATTCCTCGATTTGTGGCTGGAATTACCACAGTGCTTCAAATCAGCATTACAAAAAAAGTAATTTGTTTGAAACTCAGTGTGTGCATGCCCCATCCCATGCTGCGTGTCTCCACCTAAAGCTCTCATAGGCTCATGCTATTCTCTGCCAAAGAATTAACAGAGTGGGGGCAGGAATTTGGGGACACGGGAAGCTACAACACAATCGAGAAGTGTATCTTTAAATTAAGTGTACCCTTGTTCCACGTGATCAATTCCATCATTACAACAAAATACTGACATTACACATTTAACTATAATTGAAATCTTGCATTTGTCACAATGGTTTTTTTTAGAATACGGAAGCAAATGGACAAAACACATTGAGAAGAAAGAGAACATAAATTAACAAGTGAACAGCCCTTTACAACTAAATAAAGCTCTCACAGTATATTTAGTGGGTTGTAAAAATGTCACAATGGCATTAGTCAGTTCTGACAGAATGAGCAAATAATGAACTTTGTGAACTTAAGTCCGAAATGAATACTGGAGACAAATGTATACATGGTAAATTATGTAAAAAATATTTTTCTTTCTAAATTTCCTTTCCTAATAGAGACAGTTCTTGAGTATGTAAGCCATAACAGAGGCAGATGTTAAGATCAATGCAACTGCTAGAAGAAGCTGCACCAGTTATGACACATGCCCCCCTTGCCAACCAAAGGCTTGGCATACAGCTTGACTGTAAATTAAAAGCAATCATTCCCAAGTAGCAAACATCTCATGTAATGTAAACGCAGCATGTGTTCACAGGTCGTTTTTAGATTTCTTATCCAGTATTCATTTATTACAAAACAAAATCAAATCAGACAGTTGCGCTTTTAACATACATAACCAGGCTCAGCAATGAGCTGGAGATAAGTCGGCAGAAGAACTACAGCGTTGGTGGCTTGAGACCATATTTTCTCGCCACTTCTGTCTGGGCATAGGCAGCATCACACAATGAATACAAATGAGCCATTTCCATCTCCGACTTGGCTAGGTTAATTGCCTTGTTGAACATTTCTATTGCCTTGTCAAGATTGCCCCTGAAAATAAAAGGTTTCCAGTTATTTGAAGAAAGGTATAATTGAATGATATTTCTCAGGATGTTTGATATAGAAACAAGTCTCACCTCTGTACTTCAATGGTGCCCATAGTTTCATATGCAAAGTCACATTTGTTGTCTATCTCAATGGCCTTGCTGATGAGATCCAGACCCAAGTCCAGGTCCTGTTTCCACTGAAGCTGCAACAAACTAAACAGCAAAGATGACAATTTCTTACATGGGTCATTTGTACAGGAAAATTACTGATTTTAATGTGTAATGAATAAGAATGTACCTACCCCTTGTGGACATACGTGGTAGCATTATCTGGTTCTAAATCTATACACTTATCATACATCTCATCTGCTTTTCCAAACTGTTGCTGATCTGTCAAGGCCTGGAAACAACATGTTCACTGGATGTCAATTTGGCAAATAGCAGTCATTCCATATTATCTAAAACAAGAACTGGCCTAGATTAAAACAAATAAAATTGGGTTAAGATGATTTATTGCTATTTATATAAAGCAATTTATACTATACTATATATAACTATAATTAATGTAGATGTAGTGCTACATATTGCTGTTTTGCACTAGCTTCCTGATCCCAATATAAAGTCATATGCTGATGGTATTATTGGATTTAATAAGGCGGTTTCCAGCCGTGGATTGGATGTCATTGTATCTTGCATGTATATGTACTGTAAAGTATGATGCTGACTGAGCATATACATGTATAATTATACCAAAAAGAAGAATACAGCTAAGGATTTAACGTCTCTAGTTTGTTAATGGCAGTTTAACGCTTAACGTTACATAAATTCAGACATATCTACATGGCAAAGAGGCACACACTATTTCTTTTATTTATTATAAAGTATACCTGAGCATACAGGGCATAGCCCTCGGCGCACTTTGGGAACTTTTTGATGACGTCTTCAAAGCCATTCATGGCTGTCTGGACTTGGGCTGGGTTATTTCCAGTGTACGCCTGTCTATACTACAAACAAGAACCAAATGGAAAGTCATTAGTTGGTTTTGAGCCACTGACAACAATACGCAATTATACAAAAGGCTAGTGAAAACAACATGTCAGTTGTAGTGCTGTGGAGCCAAGCAGCCCCTATAGTAATCATAGCCTTCATATAGGCCTACATGCTGAAATTAAAATGTTTTGATATTCAATCCTGACATTATAATAAGGCCCAGACATGCAAAAAAGAATACTGTGAAATACAGTGACACTCAAACCGCTCAGCACTAGTCAACTGTTAACTTACAAGGGCAAAGCACTTCTGTGCCTGGGCAAGGGCCGAGTCAGGTCTGAGCAGAATGCACTCATCAAAGTCCCCGACAGCCTCGTCCACCTGGTCCAGCAGGATCTTCAGCTGGGGTGGGGGTGGGGCACAGTTCTTACAGTGAGTCCTAATGCTCTCACAACCACACTCAGTCCTCATTAATCACAAATGTGCTCACTGAGAAGTCATGCTGCTCAACTCATGTCATTGTCATTGATGCCCTACCTGCCCCCTGTGATGATAGACGTCAGCGTTGTGTGTGTCGATCTCAGCCGCCATGTTAAAGTCTTGAGTGGAGAGCATGGGCTGCTGCTGCTGCATGTACATGCTCCCGCGCTTGATCAAGGCATTGGCACGAAGCTGTCCAGGTTAAGCACAAATCAATCAGCAATGCTCCTGCGTCTTTTTTGGGTATACTTTCTGCGGCTAGAAACAAGGATACCATAGAGCTAATATAAATCTAGCCAACTACATATCCCTTCGGCTTCTGTATTTAAATCAATCAGTTCAATGCTTTCCTCGGTTTTAACAATCTGTTAAGATGGGGTTAATTTATTGTATTATTGTATATTGCCGTTTATGAAACATCAATCAGATCAACTGCATTATGAAATGATGCACCACTGTTTGTAACAGAGGGGTCTTCTACACGCTGCAGGGATATTAGGTTGTATTTTCCCTTTAGTTAAGTAGCAGTGAGCCTTATGGCTTGTATAGTTTAATTAACATTTAATGAAATGCTATTGGCAATCTCTTAGACTTCTATAAGCCAGTACCCTAGTGGCACAGACATACATCATTTGGTGAACTGCCAAGACTGCCATTTCAAAATAAAGGTGGGTCAAACAATGAGTACCTTGACATTGGCATCTTGCATGTTTATAACGCAGTCCAAGTCAGGCTGGGCAGCAGTAGCGTTACCAATCAGCAGGTAGAATGTGGCGCGCAGCAGCAGAGCCTCTGCCAGGTACCTGCCTACAGACTCCACTTCCTTGGTGCATTCACTGATTATCTTGTCATAGTTTTCCTCCTCCATGTACTGTTTGGCCTTCAGATAGCCAGAGCTATAGAAGAAAGGCTTAGGTTTAAATTCAATTCATATTTATATGAATTCAATGAGTTGAGTAAATACTATTAAATGTCCTACAGCACTAGTGACATGTGAATTGACTGTCATAATTGCATATGCAAATGTGAGGCAAATAAGATGCGTTTTACAATGCATACCTTTGTAAAAATGCATGTCAACAATGGCGTCATTGTACTCAGGGATGACAGTACAACCATCATGGTATTTTCCCCCCTCAAAACCTTTTCACTAAAAATACACCACTAGTGCTACACAATTATATATAATATATAACATATACGATTGATGAACAGCAATTTACAATAATCAGATGACTAATAGAAAACAGACAATGCAAGGAAGAAGAAGGGGATAAAAATGTCCAGACCTTTCAGTGACCTCAGCCGTCTCTCCCTCCTTGTCTTTGTCTTCATCTTTCTTCTCCCCCTTCTGCAGCGGCTGGGAGATGATGTCATCGGTGAATGAGCTGAAGTAGGACTTGATGAACTGAGGTGAAGGCATCAGTGGCTCGCGATTCTAATGAGGGTTAAAAAAAGTGTGAGGACTTATGTAGAAATATTAAATGCCTGCATTTACAATGAGCCTCATTGCCTCTTGCTGCAAAGAGAAACCACACCGCCCTGGAGTACTAATTAGACCCGGTGGCACTCATTCACAATCATAAAACTTTTCTTTTTTTTAAACATCATCATACATAGTCTCATTTTCCTATGTCTGATATTTAAATGTATCACACAAACATGGATATGTAAATTCCTCATAGAATTTGCCTCTACATTTGCCATAATTTTAATACCTTGTATTTTTCTTTGGCCTTCTCTTTTCCAAGCGCTTTAAGCACCTTATCTGCCAAGAGCATGCTCTGCTGGTTTTGGAAGGCTTCAAGAATGCATACTGCTGTGACATCTAGGCACAACAAGTGAGGAAGTCATATTCACTCCCTTTCTTTTGTTACAGTACAGTTTGTTGCAATAACAAAAGTGGAGGACGTGCATCCCATTTTACATTACAACAACGATCTCACCTTCTAGGGACTCCTTCTTGCTGTCTAGTTTCTCCAGAGCTTTAGCTCTCCGGTACAGAGCTTTGATGTAACGTGGATTCAGTTCCACAGCATGACAACAGTCCTGCACCACCTCAGCCCATTTCATCTAACATTACAGCTCCATTAGTTTAGAAACATGACGTGCCTTTATTGCATTCTTTTCTTTACACACAAAACACACAAACTGTCACACTGTGGTTTCATTAAAAGAAATGTAGAAGTAATTGATACAACTACAAATGTCTATTGCAAATACTTTTTCCTTGCAATCTTGACACTCACCTGCTGTTCGAAGGCAGCTGCCCTGTTCTGATAAAATGTTGACAAATCCACCTTCTGATCTGTGGGGCAGAGGGCAATGGCCTCTGTGTAACACTGGATGGCTTGATCATACTTGCCAGCCTTGAAGTACTTGTTACCCTTGTTTTTTGCTGCCTGTGCCCGGTCCAGTGGACTCTAAATGAGTGGGGAGGACAATGTCTTTAGAAAAGACCACTTGGACACAGGACTTTTACATACACACCACACACAGACAGTCTAACGTTGTATCACACCCATCTGAGTCAATCTGGACACCTGCAATATCAGCCCCGAACTGAATGCTATATTTGAAAATAATTCAATTACTATACAGAAATGTACAGATTAGCCCACTTAAAAAAGCACATATCTAATGCATTGTCAGTGAGTGATTTTACTGAAGTTATTACTGTACAACCCATACAGTAGTGGTAGTACAGGTAGGATATCCACCACGCCCCCTTACTATACTGTAGTGCCAGATTGTATTTTGCCAGTTTTAAGGTTACCTACAAGCAAATGCGATATTTCTGTTAATAATAAATCCCCACCGTTCTTGTCTTGAAGAGAGTTGGATATTTTAAACCAGGCTACTTAACCCTGCTACCTAACCTAGATACTTTAGCTAGCATAGTTACCCTTAGCTTTAGTGAACTAATCCATTGTAGCATGAACCAGAGGTGTGTCGTGGTTGATAGCATGCTAGCTGACGTTACGCAAGTAAACTGACAGTTCGTGTCCTTGAGTGCACATTAATGGCAAATGCAGTTGGCCACAAATATGTTCATACTGCAAAACACATAGTCATAGACGTATGGCTAACAGTCGTGCAACATTGCAAAGCAGAGCCATGAAAGATTTCTAGATAACAGTCCAGTACCATGTTTTCTGAGTCGCGGTTCGCCCGTGCCGCGCCGTCTTGGCCCTGCACGGGGCTAGCGCTGCCTTCAGGTGTCTTCCTCTCGCCGTCCCCCTTCCCTTGTTTTTCCTTCGTTTTGCTTCGGTTCCAGAGGTACACAGCTCCTACCCCCAACACTATCGGGGTCCCGACTAAAAGTGCCAACTGCCATCGTGGTAATCCACTAGCGGACTCTGGTTCTACCGGCTTAGAAGCAGCCATCATTCACTATGCAACGGTTAGCCAGTAAGCTACCGACACTCTTCTGCTTCTTCTCGTGCTAGATGTGGGCACAGTGGATTCATGGGATACTGGCGGTTGAGCATGTGCAATACAATAACACTTCCTGTAGTTCAGCAGCGTGCTGCTGGCTGTAGGCCTATCTGCCTGCTTCAACATACAGTACTGATACTGTATGACATAGACAGATAGTAAACACGACTTTTAGGCATGGTTAACAACACATTTTAGTCATAAGTAACACATTTGGGTATTGATAACATATTTAAACAAATTTCAGGCTTGTAGGCCTACCAAATAAGCAATTTATTGTTATCCTAATAGCAGTCTGCATGATAGGCAGCCTATGCATGTGACTATTTTGTACGTCTACATTTTCCACTGTCCATAGTAATTGTTCATTGTGAGTTTAACTATGTAATTTAGGCCATTTAATAATGAAAACAAACATTGATTTAAAACAATGGCAAGAACAAATATGGATAAATGTATTACTCTACTTAATTGGTATGTGCATTGGGCAGCATAAGGCTCATATTATAGTGTTACTTCTTTTAATAGCATAGGGTGATAGGCCCCAGTAAAGCAGAATAAACAACCATTGACCCCAGTGTGAAAATGCTTTCTATTAATATAAAATAAATACCCCCCCCCCACACACACACACACACACACACACACACACATGCTGAGTTTAGGATATAGATCATTGTGTGTGTGCATGCATGCGTGCGTGCATGCATGCGTGCATGCGCCTGGACTGCCTGCCACATTAAATCTCTACTGTTACATTTTAGACTAGATGCTGTGCTCGTCTGTCTGACTGTAATCGTGACCTTGCACTCAACACCCCAAGCATTCTGTATTCAGACAGTGCAGTAGGACTACTGCATAAATATGGCTTCACTTTAAACACTGAAATTAAAATAGTCATAATAACCATTTCCACAGAAAATCATAGTATTTATTGTAATTATATTGTCTTTTAGAAAGATAGATTGTCTTTTAGCAAGATGTTCATATGTAATATACTTTTTAATTTTATTTTATAATGTATGATGTGGGATGTAATTGCCCATAATATCATATATATCATATTTTGATCTACCGGTACATCCTTTATATTCTCTAAAACATTTTGAGATTTTATTTCAGTGGATGACATTTCAAGTGGATCAGTACAGGGTTTTCTCTAGTAAACAATACTAAACAAGCCATGGTACTGCTATCATATACAGTAGACAGTCAGTTCCTGTCCTGTATTCATAAGCCCCAGGCCTGCAACACAGGCATAGACAGAGCTGCTCACACTCCATAAATATTGACAGGTTTGATCTAACCACTGAGTGGAAAGTATGGGGAATTTGGGGGCCTGGGGGCCCGCATAACTCAATAATGGAAAGATTAAAAGCAGCAGTCACCACTTCCACTCATACCAAAATACAAGTCTCCCACCTCCCTGTTTATACTCTGCCTCTATGTTTATTCTGTACTAGCTGGGGTAAGATGGGGTATTTGCTCATTTAAATACCTTCCAAAAATAGCAGATTGATAGTGATCAAGGTGCCAGAGTGATCTAATGAAAGTAATCTTATGCTAGCTTGTGCAGCGTAGTAGATAAGTCGATTGGCCGGAACCTGAGTGGGTCAGCTCAGCATTGTTTGCACAACTGCAGAAGTGTAGCCAGACATTTATCTGCACTGCCTTGACTTGGCATTCTAGCACACTTGTCACTCATGTCTCTACGACTGCTGCCTGCAATCGTCATGGACAATGATGAGGACGACGATGGTAATTTCACAAAATGGATGAGTAGCTACTGGGGTCATGGAGCGCAAGGTGGGCACACCAGAGATAGAAAACGGAGTTTCAGAAGAGCAGCGAAAACCAATGCTGATCGAAGAGCATCACTTCCCTCTGTGGTAAGTACCATACAAATGTAGCAGATGTGCCCAATTGGATTGAAATAAGGTTTAGTATTTAATACAGTATGTTGATGATGCTAGTAAACCTTTTTGTCTCATCCACAGTACATTATTTAAGTATATTATAATATAGTTGTTGACCTGTACGTTTCCATCTATTGCATCAGTAACAATAGCTCATTATATTCATTCACTCATTCAATACACACGCAAGCACGGATGAACACACACACACACACAAATCAGTAAGAACTGATTATATAGTATTCTCCAAGTTAGAGGTCAAATTACATTTAACCCTATTTTTTCTCTTTAAAAACATCCATAAAAAGTCTTCAATGAGGTATGAGACAGGCTAGCTATTTTGTATGACTATTAGGAAATCATATGTAGGAATTGTATAAATTATAGGTAGAAATGTAGTATTAGCATCAATGTAGTATCTAGATGTACTATGATGATGACAGTTTGGGAAGCTGAAGCACATGCTGGGATAATGTTGATCGGCCCTTTACTAAAATAACTGTTCGTAACTGCTTTTAAAATATATTGAAAATAAGATAGATGGGAATCATGAACCTTGGGACAGACTTAGGTGTGATGTCCAATACTTGCATTTCCTGCATTCTGCACCAATTTGTGTCTTCTGTGTATCAATTTATGGTGAAAATGTATTTTATTTATGTAAAGGATAACACAAAATGAAGGCACCAGGTGACAATTCAAAACAGATTAATGGAATATAATGCAATAGACTATCAGGCATTCTGCACTGATTTCAAGTTGTATATCAACCTTTCACATTGAATATCTCTATGAGTAAATAAGGCATGCATTACTATTCTATCCTCTTTTGTGTCTTTTTGGGGGGACTTGACCATAAATAGGTGGTGCACAACCATATCCTCGCCGTCGCAATGCATGTCCAATGTGTGGGGCGGAGCTTCTGAGGAAGCACCATATGGGAAAGTCGGCAGAGGTGTTTCTGTTCTGATCCTGCTTCACATATCACCAATCTTTCTCCAGAATGACTTACTATAGGACTATTAAAGGCTAATTATTTGGGTTTGACATCTTATAAAAAGCACTTAGTTCTTTACCTTGTTGTTTTTGCATCCTGTGACAACAGAGCATGTTTCAGTGTTTTTGTCAGCAGACAAATGTGACAAGCAGGCACTTACACAACAATACAAGGTGTATGGAGGGCAAATGAGCTCTCCATTGAGAGACAACATAGCATTACATCCCACAAATACCATATAAAGTTTTATGGAAAGAATAAAGGATTTGCTCAAGAAGCTCTTCCCTTTGGCAAGCCAGTGGGCCTGCAGCTGTTACTTTCACTACACATACTGTAACACACATATCTTAAAATATGCTATTTACAACATACTCTCAATATGATGAAAGCAAACAAAACTAAAGCAAATTACAACAACAACAGCAGAATGTACACATAATTGTTTTTATAACACACAATTATAAAAACAAGAAGCATTCATACAATAATAAATTATAACTTTCCAATATGGCTACTAAATCTAAAACCCCATAGCCTTCTGGGTAACGGCATCCCTTCCCACCCCAGGCCACTGCTACAATCAATTATTTGTATTCCATAGCTAAATTGGCTAAAATATTTTACCTAACAACATTTGAAAATTGTGGAAAGGTCATGAAGTTATAACAGACTTAATAAAAATAAAAAAATAACAAGATACTCAAAATCATTCTCACTTGGTTTTCAGTCACAATTAGATGCCATGAAGTTGAACAGGCTCCATGCAGACACAATGGCAAAAGCAAAGGAGGAGAAAACGGATGTACGGCCCCATCTGAGAGCACGGAGAGCCTCCTCAGACGAGAACAGCCATCCCAAGTCAGCTATGGCAGAGAACCGCATCACCACTATCCCAGAACTCACAGAGTCTTTTGAAAAAAGACTTTTGTTGCGAAATAAGAAAATCTATTCTCTGGTAAGAAGTGATGCAACCTACTGATCACTGTGCTACACAACATAGACAATCCAGATTTGTTACTGTAGGTTATTTGGTAGTGGTTATTTCATTTTTAGTGCAATCCTGATTCCAATCCACACATACAGTAACCTATGGCATTTGTGGAAATAACATGACCAGACTGTACACACTGCTGACCTACACCACATACTCTAAGATTTACATCCAAATGTAGTCTATTCTTGCTTTTGTTTTTATGACACTGTCCATTTGAGGGTGCTATAATACAATGGTTTCCAATTATATTTGGGCCACTATATTCACCACTATATTCCAATGATATAGTGGTGCATTACACAAATTCACAGTTAGCTAAAGTATACACATACTATATGAGATTATACCTAAACCTGCCATAATAAGCCCTCCTGTACTTTTTGAAGTCATTACGATGTCTGGATGGACCATAGTCTCATTATTTTGTTTGGTGAGCCTCTGTTGTGTTACTACTATTGTGGTATACCCACTGTATCTGTGACCCAGAGCGAGATAGACTACTGCACATACTGAATTTTGGAACCATGTTTGTGAAACAAGCAGGAAAAACATGCTGAATAAATATATATATATATATATATATATATACACTCACACAGTATAATGATTTTACAACCCCAATGCCAATGAAGTTGGGACGTAATGTAAAACGTAAATAAAAACAGAATACAATGATTTGCAAATCCTTTTCAACCTATATTCAATTGAATACACTACAAAGACAATATGTTCAAACTGATCAACTTTATTGTTTTTTGCAAATATTCACTCACTTTGAATTTGATGCCTACAACACGTTCCAAAAATGCTGGGACAGGGGCTGGTTTACCACTGTGTTACTTCACCTTTCCTTTAAACAACACTCAATAAGCGTTTGGGAACTGACGACACTAATTGTTGAAGCTTTGTATAGTAGGTGTACGTCTTTCCCATTCTTGCTTGATGTACAAGAACTCACAGAGTCTTTTGTTTTTATTTACGTTTTACACAACGTCCCAACTTCCTTGGAATTGGGGTTGTAGGTTATATATCATGAGTTTCAATTGTTTTTCAGAATGATGCTGATAGCTTGTGTCTCATCTGCCACGAGGGTATGCGCAACAGCAGTGGGGCAGTTCATGAGCTTCACTGCACACATCGCTTCCACAGAGAGGTATAACCATATAATAACTTGATGAAACAGACTGCTGTTGCTTATTCTTTTTTCTGTTTTGCATTTAACACAATATTTACCCCACAAGTTTGGTTTACCCCTAATGGCCCCTTTTGAGAGACATAAGAGTAAACTATACTGTATCTCAAATTATGAATAATGTGTCCATTTGATTTAGGTCTTCTGATTTGCAAGCATTGATAATACAATGTGTCTGTGAAGAGTGTCCATTATTATAGCCTATATAACTTTATAATATATAATTATGATATAGAATATTAGAGTATTGATTTGTGATTATAGTTAGGTTACTGTAGCTATTCTTAAAAGTGCATAATTTACAGTAAGATGGTCAAAACCATTCCCAGTTGAAGCATGGCGTCCCCTTTACGGTGACCTCTGAACTTACATGGTGTTTGGTTGCTCGTTCGGGAAGGCAGCTCGGAGGTTAGAACATGGCCGACCCCGCAGTGGCAGTGCAGCAGCAGCGTGCGAGATCAGGAGGCGCTCAGATGAGAGAAGGAAGTCTTCAGACGAACAACTCTTCCAGGAGCGGGATTATGACACGTCTTGCAGCCACCTATCCCTTCGGAGACATCGCTGATATTAGCAAACTACCGATGTGTAAATCTGATGGACTGTTTGCATTCACGGACATTAGGTTCCTTTACAGTACGTTTAATGGGTGTTTCTTTATTTTAACATTTTCAAAACAGGGTCTACACTGTGCCTGGCTTGATCAGATAGCTTGTATCTGGTTTTGACCTGAACTAATTCAACTGGTATTTATGGTCTAAAGTGTTATTACTTTTCTAATGTATGATGTATACCACAAAGCACCAATGTAAGATGCCAGTGTTCAATACAAATTATAATTTCTGATAGGATGTTTATCTGTCAAGTAAATTGGAGGTTATAGCCATTAATCACATTAATCTAAACATTTTAACTGAATATTGTGCCTCTGTATAATAATCATGTCATAATTTCTATATTTCAGTGTTAAACCATATTATAGTACACCAACCATCTCAAAGGTTTTGGAGATATTAATTTGTCCTGTACATTCTTTTGATAGTACTTTTGATAGATAACTCCAGATTTTGTTACTCGTTGAATAATGATAAGAACCTAATATACTCATGTTTTTCCTGAATGAATTGTTATAGTTGCATCATGCAAAATTCAACTTTTGTGTAGGCCTCTGTTATGTAGCTTCCTTACTTCATTTAGCAGACAGTTGTATCTAGAGTGATATCCAAAGAGTGAATAAAAATTCATATATTAGAGACAGTGGTCAGCTTTGTAGACACATTAGAAGTATGTTTTTGAGTGTTACATGTGTTTACATGTAGGTCTATCATGTGTTTAGCTAAATAATTTGGAATTCTCATATGTCTCACACATCATGTGTTGTTTGTTTATGTGGTTTGTGATGCACTGTGCCATGAAAGATCAAATGTAAATTATAAAGGGAAGATTTTATCACCATAATGTTTTCTAATCATGGTGACAGGTCATTGATTTAGGCCTATTCTACTAATACTTTTTGCTACAGTCTAATATTTGACATGACACGTGAGAACTAATGGCCTGGTCAGGAGTTCCGATCCTGCCAAACACATGCCTTGTGGAGGTCAGATGGCCTACTGGAAATTTGCTAGTGGCCCGGTTAAAGAAAATCAATTCCAGCAGAAATGCATCCTTTTGCTTGACTGTCATTGCAACTGAAAAGAACCCCTCCATTGGAAATGGGATTGCTAAAGTCCAGAGGGAGCCTGAATCAGAGGATGAGACTTTATCAATGCATGTGTTTATCTAATTTTATATTTTGTATGCAATTAAAGCAAGGATGTCACACAACCATTAGGCCTACTGATATTTGAAGCAAGGGACAAAATAAATCTAGAATACTTTCATCAGATATAAAACAAAGCTCTTGTAATAGTGATTTTCCCTCTGGTTATTTTCTAATTCATATATCATTCAATTTAATAATTTCTTTTCAATTTACAGACAATTTGCACACACGTTAACTGTCAATTGATGTGTCTGAAGTGTTAAATTAGTATTACTGCCATTATCTGAAGAAGCCTTTACGTTGTGTTATGGACTTGCAGTTGTATGAAACTAAATTAATTTTAAATGTTATATATATATTTTTTTGTAAAATGTTACATATGTTTGAGTTGGATCTTGATATGAGATAACAAATATTCTAATATGTTTAAATGTTTAGATGTTGCATTTTGATAAATTAGCCGAAAGAAGACTTTATAATCAAAACAGCACCTTGTGCTTTATTGATTTTGCACAATGTTGTTACCAAATTTTCTCATGACATGTACAATGTGGTCAGTGTTATTTAATAAATGGCTTTATTACAGTTTACATTATTATGGCTATAAGCTTATTGCAACGTTGCACCTTGTCTGGAGGTATCGTCACCAGATGTCGCTGCGGGTCCAGTTCATCCCCATCATCTACCTGAGCATGTCCCTGGCAGTGGACAAATTGCTAAATAATTCATGTAATGTTACTCTCACGCACACAGATGGGAGGAAACTGGAAATGTTACTTTTGTGTCGAGAAATTAACGATAAACTGTTGCTGGCGGTGGTGCACATAGCTCCAATGAGACCTGTTTTGATACCTGGAAAATCAAATACTGTATAGACGTCATACGTTTTGCTGCTCATGATCCATTTCCTGTTAAACAATGTAAAGTAAACAATATAAATTGCAAGTGTATGACACAAGTGTAGCCAGTAGCCACAATAAATAGGATTTCACCTCAAGAATATTTCATATGTCTGATATTGATGTTATCGACCTCAATAAAAAATAGCTATTTGCAGTAGCTGAATATGGAATTAAATGGCTACTGTATTTACGCATTCAAATGTAATTATATAGTCGTTTGTAGTTGCCTAAACTAAATGCAATATTTTCAAATGTTAATTTAGACAATGCTTTGTGACACTTTCTTTCTCCAGTTTTAATTGACTGTTCTTCTGTAACAAAACCTGTCATCGGATAATAGTCCTATTACTATGATTACACAACACATAAAAACAGATGACGCGTATGCTATATCCTACTATTATTGTCTGTCTCTTTCTCGTGTAGCTTATAGATGTCATATTACTGAGTGTAATACAGGCTACCACTCCTTATGCCAACTTTGGGTACTTGGTTTAATAACATTTAATAACATTTATGACTTTTTAAATACTGTACTGTATTTGTCTAAGGGTACGTGCTCAGGCTCGCGTCCCTGTCTCTCTAAGCCAGTGAGTGCAACTAGCGGTTTTGTCCAGTCTGGATGATGGGATTCTTCTGGGCTCCTACTTCTGCAGGCGGGGTAAAATTGCACACGTGGAACAATGTTCATTTGAGACTGAAAAGCCCCCCAGCCAATCAACAGAAGAAGTTATGACGCTTTCTTACAGCAGTCACCCAATGGGAGACATTTTGGGATGTAAAATAAAAAATAGAAACAGTAGGGGGAAAAAGTCTCAAGAGAAGATGATTTGGTTCGATATCGAATGAAGTATCGTACTGATAACAAACCACTTTCCCAGTGGAAATTAAATGTTTGGAAGGAAATTTATTTTAGAATGGAAAACAATTATATGTTTTAAGCAGTTTCAGGAACTTTTCTCCAGAATCTGGAGATTCTGGTATCCAGAATCAAAGCAAACTTTAGGTAAGTCATTTTGAAAATCCACTTTTTCTGTCTATGATATTATATTGTATTAGGCGTACTGCAGATAATCCACATTACATTACTACATTAACCGGCTATTTTTCTTACAAATGATACCGTGGCCAGGCCTATTCTAATGATGCTTACTTTGACAATTTGACTCACTATAACCATCGTAATCTACCGCAGCACGGATATAGCCTACTCATCAACACATTACTGTACGCTACAGCATCGACTTTACCTACAGTAATAATCTGTAACTCGACTAAACTTTGATTTGGTACGACCGCATGCTTGTGTAGTAGGCTAGTCTATTTATAGAATTTGGCTTGCTTTGGCATTCTGAAAACCAACAAACTTAGTATATGCAATTTTATCCGTGGTTGGGGAACAAACACAAAGCATTGTAATAATGAACAATGGATAATTAATTGTGCAGTTTGTCTCAGTTAAGGAACAACGTCTATAGGCCAGGAGCAGCATCCAAATTTGCATTAGACATTAGTAATGGGCTTACAAAATGTTGAATTGATATCTCCTCCGTTAACAGACTGGTTGTGATAAACACTCAAAATGGACTGATTGCCATGGCGACTCAAGTGTTTTCATCTGGAGAGGATACACTGGATAAAAGCTGTGTTTAGTGGCTTAGTTTAACATGACAAAAACATGTTTTCATTTACAATAGGCCTTACAGTAATCTACGAAATATATTGGCAATCTCTACCTAGCCTATAGAGAAGAATGGAAAAATACAGTGGAAGTACACATAAATGTGATTTTTGATAATATTCAAGATGTGCGTTTTATTATTGGACTGTATAGAGACTATAAACATTTTCTGAGTGTGTATTAGGAAACGTGCTGTGTAGGCAAATGAGAAAGTGATTTCTGCAACAATCAAAAAATGTAAGCCCCATGTTTGAGTTACTTAGATTTACAGTATACTGTACTGCTCTAGAGGTGTATTCATTTCTGATATCTAATAAAAATTATCTTTACATCATTACATCAGGCAAGGACGTGTTCAACACATATCAAACTATTGTAGAAACAATCCCCTCATATTAGTCCATAACTTCCTGTTTCAAGAGTAATAAACAGAGAGCCATCTAGTGGGGACTTGAAATGGTCTGGGAGTTATAAAATTGATTGCAATTTTGTTTTGTACTGAGAAGGAGCATAGTCTCGTCATACCATCCTGACTTTACAAATTACAGTTTGAGTATCAGTCTGGAACCCCTCAATTCAAAAGTGTATGTCATACAATATACACTTTTGTTGTCATCTTGGGAAAACCTTCAGCTGGCCTCTGATTGGCCCGATTGTACTCTAATTGGTCAACAAATGCATTTGCATTGAGGGGTTCCAGACTGATACAACGAAATTAAAATGGAGCTTGTGAGACCATCTTGATCTTGCAAGCTCCACTGTGCTAGAAGGAGCCCACTGTGAAAGGTAGTATACACATTCGCTAATACAGATCGGTGTTTTCTTCTATGGCCAAGGTGTGAAATTATGGGGAGTTTTCAAGGCCACGCACTTCCTGGATGCTTCTTCTTCATAGCGGGGCTCTGGTGGACAGCTAAGTACTCCCTCTGGTACGCCACTCGCAGGAACAAGCATCTGGGTTCCACTCGAGTGGCGAGCCGAGGCTCACAGCGGCGTCTGGAGATCATTGAGAGCTCTGTCATGCTGTTCTTCTCTGTGATTGGTACGTACGTCTGCCAGTGCAAACACTCACAAGTCACAACGCATGGATAACACAGTATGTGGCACAGTGTTTGAAGTGTACATATTGATTATTGTAACACAGACTAAGCCATTCAACGATGTTTGTTGGATACATTGTTAGAGTAATTTAAACATTATAAGGAAGATGTTGGTTTTGTGGTGGGGGATAGGTGCTGCTTTAAAAATAAACTTCACAGGCTCCATAGGTTAGCCCATGGAAATGATTGGCTCTTACACAGACCTTATTAACATTTCCTCTGTGGCATTCTTCAGGAATGATGGCAGAGCAGTTTGCAGCAAATGGACCCAAGCTCCAATTGTATAACTCCTCAGAGCAACACTGGACCCAGCTGATGAACTGGCAGCATAGCACCATGTACCTGTTCTTCAGTTTGGCTGGGGCTGTTTCTCTGATCATCCACATTACAGAGGCGGCACCACTTGCACTGGACAGATTAATGTTGGCCATTGCATTTTTTAACGAAGGTAAAAGATATTTACCTAACTGTTGTATTATATTGTGAATCTTTTGATCTTATTTATTTCAGCATTAATTCCTCATGAAGTGTGGTCTGATCACATCAGAGTCACTGATATAAAAGCATAATCAATCTAAAACAAAAGTAGTGGTTTTTCATGCCTTGAAACATTCACAGTCCAGTGTGAGAAAAGAGTATGTACCATTGTATTTAGTAACTTGTAGAATCTCTTATAGCACCCAAGTCTACAAATGCATTTCTAATAGCCTAGTATTATTTTATTAAGTTACTACTTTCCCTTCTCCCAGGATTTCTTTTTCTCTACCACCTCCATGGCAGAGCTATGCTGGACATACACGTACACCAGCTATTGTTGTACGCCATCTTTGGAGTGGCTCTTATCGCCTTCCTGGAGATTTTCCACAGAGCCAACATTATTCTGGAGCTGCTACGATGCACACTCACTTTCTTACAGGGCAGCTGGTTCTGGCAGGTAAGCCTACTGTAGGTCTAGATGTGTGGTGTTGCTGAGTGGCTATAAAAAAGTTAAATTTATAATGTTAATGGTAGTTACTCTAATATGTACCGGTATCATCTGACTCAAAAAAGTCAGATGATACCGGTACATATGCCTATGTGGTTTTGGACCTGGATCTCCTACAGTACATTACTCTTTTGTTGTCACAGTGTTATGAAACAAGTCAACTCAGTATTTGTTGCCAGCAAAAGTGTGCTAACCAAATTATTTTCCTGTGGTCGCAGATTGGATTTGTTCTGTACCCACCAAATGGCTCTGAGTGGGACCTTAAGGATCACAACAATATGATGTTCATTACAATGTGTTACTGCTGGCACTTAGCATTCAGCATTCTAGTTGTGAGTGTGCTCTACTGCACCATCACCTGGTGAGAAACTGCACTGCATCAGATATATCCATAGTTTTTTGTAAACAGTAACATCTCTCCTGTCATTGGGTGCTCCCTCAGACGCTTATTGAAAGTACTGATTCAGTAGGGAGGTGTATGTGCTATGCACATTGGTGTTACTTCACCCGTTGTTTTTTTGTATTTCAGCCTATATATACATACTTTGAAATAGAAACTAGCAACTTGCAGCTCTTCATATAATATATCTACTACTACTACTACTACTACTACTACCGGTAGTTTTATATTAAGATTTCTGACCTTTGTTTTAATTCATTTTTATTTTATGTACTTTTCTCTGTAGTGTGATTCACTCCAGGTTGAAGAGGATACCTCCATTGGAAATGGGATTGCTAAAGCCCATAGAGAGGGAGCCTGAGTCGGAGGATGAGGCTTTATGAATTAATTATATAAATCCTACTTTTATATTTTCTTCACTACTTCACAATTAAATCAGGGATGTGGCCTACTGGTTCTGGAAGCAAGGGACATAACTATATATTAATTTAATCATATATAAACTCAGATTTAACCAACTCTACCTTTTTGTTATTTATTATTTTGTAATCAAGCATACATTATTCACTTTAAAAATTAATATTCAATTTCCACAGGAGTATATGGACAAAAGTTGCCTTGTCAGTGTATTTGTCTGACACTGTCAGTCTAATAAGTGTTAATTTAGGATAAGCACTGCCATATTCTGAAAAAGCCTTCATTATTTTATGTTACATTATGCATGTGTAACTGTGGCCAGCTGGTAGCTGTGCTGTAAAATGACATAAATCTCACTTTCCGACACCTCAAGGACGCTCTAGCGACAGACACCAGAGCTCTTGGGCTTTAGCTATCTTGCTGGTGTGTTCGCTCACTAATCTGTCGGGGTGTGCTTTGCGTCCAGGTTGGGATAATCTCTGTTACGCCATGATGTTACCACAGTGGCACGATATTGTGTATGGATTTGAAAGCAGTTGTATGTAATTTATTTATTTTCTACTGTAAAATGTTACAAATGCTTGAGTTGGATGTTGATATGCGATTTAAAACATTCTAATATGTGTAAATGTTTAGATGTTGCATTTTGATAAAATAAATACAGCTTTATAATCAAACCAGCACCTGGTGCCTATTGTTCATTTTGCCTAATGATGTGTTACAACATTTTCTCAAGAAATGTAAAATGTTATTTAATACAATTTATTACTATAATAGTTACTGTAGCACTTGGTTTACATTATGACTATGGTTACTTTGAAACTATATAATAATTTGTCTGGAGTTATGCCACCAGATGACGCTGCGGGTCAAGTTCATCACCGTTCAACTACCTGAGCAGGTGCCTGGCTCAGGACAAATTGCCAAGTAATTGTTGTGAAGTTACTGTTCGCGCAAACAGATGGCAGGAAACTGGGAAATTAACTTGTCTGCTGAGAAATAAACAATAAAGCATAGCTGGCGCTTTAATTATGGACAAGCTAAAATCAGTTTTAAGCGGCGAGGAACGGCGTAAGGATGACAAAACCATTTTACAGGTAAATTCTTTGTCTTCTAAATTGACATTGTAACGCAACTATAAATCATTGATTACTGATTGGAAAGTCTGAAACTTTAAATATTTTGTTTTCAGGCTGCCAATGAAGCTTCAACTCTTGGCTGGGGTACCCGTGTGAAAGGATTCGTTGGCTGTTTTGTGATTGGGGTTGTGTGCACCGTATTGGTACAGTATAGGCACAATATATTTATATAAATGCAATGTATTACACATTGTAGCTGGGAAAGTGACCAGTTAGTGTGGCTTTACAGGTTCATCTTGCTTTGAGGAATGTGGTGTGCTATTCAGGGACACGCACGCTCCCTTCAGTTTGTGAAGTGGTTTGACAATTGCCTACAGTATGAATGAGGAACCCTGGTCCTGGATGTCTCCTGCCCTGCATGTTTTAAATATCTCCCTGCTTCACCACACCTGATTTAAACGAACGGGTCGTTATCAGGTTTCTGCAGAGATTAATAACGACTCATTCATTAAAATCAGGTAAAGCAGGGATACATCTAAATGCAGGGCAGTGAGCTACTAAAAAGGCTTACGTGACTTCGATGTCACTGACACGCCAAACTAGCCTGTGGCATACAATATGTCAAATTGTGTTTTCAGGCCTGCCACTGACACGAAAACGTATGATGTCAATGTCACTAAATGTAACCTCTTCTCGTTTTTAAGCATAGGCCAATATGTTTTTAGAATATATCCATGGAATAACATCGAAATGTATAGCTCTATGGGTAATTTCAGAATAGTGTCACTTTTACTGTTCGGCTAGAAAGTTATGGCATTGAACTTCGTATGAGATCTGTGAAGGGATTTTGTGAATCAATGGAAATTAATGATATTTTCCTTTCTTTCAGGGAGTGTGTATGCTGTTTATCCCAAAGGTTGGAATCATTCTGTTTGTTGTCTTGTATACCCTTGGAAACATATGTTCTCTGTGTAGGTAAGATTATTTTAAGAATAACAGTAATCTGGCTGCCAAACATGTTAATGCTAAATGTAAATTGTAACTGTTGCATTTGATTCTATTTAGTACCATGTTTCTAATGGGTCCTGTCAAGCAACTGAAAAGGATGTGTGATAAAACAAGAGCATTAGCCACTACAATTATGATTGTGAGTGTACATTTTGTTTTTGCATTTGACCTTTTACTTTGAGTCTAGTTAAACAACATTGTGGTGTTCTCATAAAATCCTAAATAAAATTGAGCATAAGAATCTAATCCAGATTTTCCGGATGGTTTTTTACACACAGTGAGAATATTTATTTTATTGACTGTTTGCTCTATAAAAATGCTCCAAGTCAAATAATGCTAATTCACTTTTTTTCTTTTAGACCTGCCTTGTGTTGACTCTCTGTGCAGTGTTTTGGGTATGTTAGATCTAAAGGAAAAAAATCTGACATCTTATGTTCATAAAATAAGTATTATTTCTTATACTTGAATCAATTTGTTTTTCCAGTGGAAGAATTATGGGCTTGCTTTGTTGTTTTGCATTTTGCAAGTCTTGTCTTTGGCCTGGTGAGACACCTTTCCCTTTTTTTTGCCTGTATTTAGGTCTGAGATTTAAACTTCAAATAGGTTACAGTAACTGTCATTTAAAACCTTTCTTATACCACAGGTATGGTTTGTCATATATCCCATTTGTAAGGTGAGGTCTTGCACATTCAGTATGAAAGTAAACATTCAATAAAAATAATGTGACACAATTGATAACAGCCACATATTAAATTCCTTTCCAGGGATGCAGTGCTGAAGGTGGTGTCCATGTGCATTAGGTAAAGACCTCAGAGAGCAGGTTGACATGAAGGAAGAGATTAAGTAACTTTCACAAATGGATTGGTCCCTTGAGATGATTCTGCATCAGAGTGCCAATCAATATTACACTGACATTTTGATTATTTTCCTTGGAATGTTTTGGATTACTTTTATTTGTTTTGATTTCTCATTAGATGTTTTTAGATCACTCATTGGATGCTTTTAGATTACTCATTAAATGTTAGCCAATGTAAATACTTGTAATGTAATATTTATTTGGATTGTTTTGTATACCTTATTTAAACTGATGCATGCAGACATTTTTAGGGAAATTAATTTAAAAGAACCATTGTAGAATTTCTTTGGAGTATATTTCTAATACTATTTTGATCAAATAATATGGTGTGATGATGATCTGACTAGTGTAGGCCTCCTGGCGTGATATATTAACTTTGCTTTTTTTTTGTAATGCGCATGCGCTCATTAAATAGCATTTTCCCTTTCCGCATGCAAAGTTAGTTTACTACCACTGGCAGTATCAAGCAAGTAGCCTAGTATGGTATTTATTTAGCCTGTGTTTGCTGATAAAATAAAATACAGTTATAAAATACGTCTGCCTTTCCCTAATCACGTGACCTAACCAGGAAGAAAAACGTTTGTGCTTCAAACTTAAAGTGCCTGGGCTTGGACACAAAGTTGTGCAACCGTAATAGCGTACTTACAATTTGCACGGGGTCGCTACTCTATACATGAAACATGTCAATCTTCTTTGTGAAAATCAACTCTACACTGCCTGTTAAAAAGAAGGCCAATATTGCTCTCGCTGATTTGCAGAATTGGGGCTTACAAGGTCTGTATACTTTTTGATTGCCTCTAGTCTGGGGCGGCCCTGTAAAATGTTTAGGTATTGTAACAGCATATAATGTCGATAGATTTTAAATGGCTTAATATTGACCTTTAACCCCCCTCTATTAACGTGCTTCTTAGGAATATTGAGATCATATCAACTGGATGGTGTTCAATGGCTAACTCAGTGCCTAAAGAATCAGCAAGGGTGCATTTTAGGGGATGAGATGGGGTTAGGAAAAACCTGTCAGGTGTGTGATAAAATATGATACAATTACAATGATTTGTCACAATAGTATGATGTTAATATAGGGGTGGAGTCGAATAAAACTCAGCAAATGAATACGATATTTGCATGTAGTCTGTTTTCTAAGTATGCTACTGTCAACATCTCCACAGACAATTTCTCTGCTGGTGTATATGACAGGAGCACTAGGAGAAAAAGGACCATTCTTGGTCGTCAGCCCGCTATCTGTCCTGGAGAACTGGAGAAAGGAGTTTGAATGGTACCAAGGACCCTTACATGTTATAAACTCAGCAAAAAAAGAAACGTTCTATGACTTTCAACTGTTTTTACTTTCAGTAAACGTGTGTAAATATTTGTATGAACACTAAAAGTGTCAGCACCATAAGACATAAACTAAAAATGTTTCACAGACATGTGACTAACAGAAATAGAATAATGTGTCCCTGAGTGAAGGAGGCTCAAAATCGGAAGTACCAGTCAGTATCTGGTGTGGCCACCAGCTGCTTGAAGTACTGCAGTGCATCTCCTCCTCATGGACTGGACCACATTTGTCAGTTCTTGCTGTGAGATGTTACCCCACTCTTCCACCAAGGCACTTGCAAGTTCCTGGACATTTCTGGGGG
>JAODUG010086498.1:0-12289 GCA_027564795.1 Aphredoderus sayanus
TGTCCTGCGTTTTTAGAACTGTGACCTTAAATGCCTACTCTCTGTAAGCTGTTATGGTCTTAACGACCATTCCACAGTTGCATGTTAATTAATTGATTATGGGTAATTGAACATGCATGGAAAACATTGTTTAAACCCTTTACAATGAAGATCTGTGAAGTTATTTGGATTTTTACAACATTATTGTTGAAATACACAGTCCTGAAAAGGTACGTTTCATTTTTTGCTGAGTTTACCTATGGGCGCTATACAATAACTTCATAGGTTTCTGACTGTTAAAGTTATTAGACCTTATACAATAGGATATGATTTTATTGTATTGTTTATTTTATCTATTGTCTGTTTTCAGATTATTGCCTGGACTGTGGAGGATGAAACATTCTAAAGCGCTTAGGCTACTAAAATCAGAAATCAACCACCATCAAAGTAGCAATTAACATAGTCAAAGATGACTCCATCTGTTGCATGGATGGGAAATGCCTTGCTCACTCACTCCCACAACATTTGATAAAGATTTCTGCCAAGCTCTGTGCATGTCCACAGAGCCTCTTAATAAGATTTGCAACGAGGTCACTGAATTCAATCTCAATGACAATCAAGTTATGCTCGCCCCCTTCAGGGACTGTGACCTGTCCTCGGCTGTGTCACTCCAGTGCGTTCTGTCACCATTGTGTTTCCGGTTGATCAAAGAAAAATCACAAGCAAATCTTTCATTCTCCACTGAGCTATGACCATCTTAAAGTGTAAACACCTATATGGAATTGCCCCAAATGCTGAACATCTTCAGGATTATATGATATAAGATGCATCTTATCTTTTTCATTCATTGAGCACATACGCCTGTGAGATATGGCCAAAACTGTTATGTTAGCATACAACCTGTCTCCTGTCATCTTCCATCTCAATCTACATCAGTTTGCACAAATTATTTAAGAACTACTTACTATGAAAAATGTCAAATGAGAGTCAACATCTGATGATAATTCTAAACAAGATTGTAATATAATTGGATTGTTAAAGACAAACACGAGTGCACCAGAATTCAGTTTACAGTAGTTGCAGCCTAATAGATGTAGACTTCAGGTTAACTGTCAAACTATTGGAACAGCCTTTAACCAATCAGCATTGATACAACTACTGGTATTTGCTTCATCTAGCTCTACCACCACATTATTGAAACTTAATTTCCAAACACTTCTATTCAACATCTGCCCATCATGATATATTGGCTGGTTTCCATATTTGACCATTTGTGCCAACATTATAATAACTGGAGATGTTATTTAAACCTCTTATTTTTCATGTCAGTTTTAAAGTAATTAGGTCACTCCAAAATAAGCATAGCCTATTCCACAGGCCTACGCCATAGGCTATGCCCATGTATATTTACCTTTAGGTGTTAATATAATTTTGGATTACAATGCTAATTAATCTCCTTCCACAGTACCAACATGCATCCTTTTTAAACATTCAAGCACAGTGTTTATCATCACCAATGCTCATCTTCTAATTCTTTTTTCCCCCCTCATTACAATGATGCAGTGCATGTCACAAAATGCTTGACAAAGACCAATTGTATTATAGTTTAATCACAGTAACTTTTTATAGAATATATTGCCCAGGCCTAAATAATACAATTACTAAAGGGTGACTTTTAGGCCATTGTTTATGCTACCTTCATCAACCATCCACAGACCCTGTGACGTATGCATTTACCATCCATAAGAAGCTAAGAGGATTTGTCATTACGTCACTGCCCTGCTTATGTTATCCCCATCAGGCTGAGAGAATGACAGAACAAAAAATACAAATCTTAAGGATGACAACTGACAGAAATGGGTTGGGACTAGCATACATCCACAGTATGCTGTACAGATATATAGCTGAGTCTTTACTCCAATTGTGAAGTCAATGTCGAACAGCAGCAAATTAGGCTCTTTGCTCTCCCTTAGCACTGTGAAGTGCTAAGGCTCTTGTGGACGGTGGCCCAGATCTATTCCAGATAAGCTTAGTGAAGACCTGGCTGTGTGACCCACTTACTTATTGCCCTTGGTTTACACTGAGCTAGAGTAGAAATGAAAGCAGAGATGCAGATGAGAGCTTAAATGTGCAATAGCACACCAAAACTCAGTCATGTGTCAGTTACCAGAACAAACATGGCTGGTACATTCCTCACTGCCTGCACAGTCTACTCGCACGAAACACCTTGACAAGAGTCTCTGTATCACTTGCTCTTTCTTACCAATGAAATAAGCTGGGCAGATGGTTGGCTATACATTGAGATGTACAAGGGTCTTCACAGGAAAGGACTGCTTTTGAATAAAGCACATCTGTGCTTTTTGATGTCTCTATCATGCTGCCTCTCACCTGAATCAAAGCAGAAGTCTCGGGGCTCCTGTTTGATGGTCATGGTGTGGAAGGCAGCCTGACGGGGCCCTGGAGGAGGTCCGGGGGTGCCCATGGTGGGCACACCCTGCTCAGCATATCGAGGGTCCAGTAGCTCTTGCTTGAATCCCTGGGGAGGCACAGAAACCAGGGGCTCTGACATCTGACGGTGGTAAATGGGCCGGCTGTCACGCTGCAGAATGCTGTTGTGGGGCTGGGGCAGGAACTGGGAGCCAGCCTGGCTCTCGGATGGGGGAAAGGGGAGACATGGCTCTGACATCTGCCTCTGGAACCTACAGGTGGGAGATGGCCGTAATGTGATTACGTCACCTTCTACATACAAACACACTGGCTTTATCAACTACAGAAGTCAGTAGCTGAAGATCACCTGAGCTTCTAGAAGTGGAGAAAGCTTGTCAACTAAAATGTAAGGTGCAAGTTATAAATAGGATATTAAGGCCAGGTGGCCCAACAGCCACCTGGCACTACAGAACATTTCTTGAACACAGTGCCTTGCCATAGGCCAGAACATTAGCTATTTTCCAAGCTGTGAACTTCTCCAGCTGATGTCTGGTAAATAATAATGGTACAACTTTAGCCTCTGCCCCTCAGCATGTTCGAAAGATACCAGTGTTAATGGCTGTCACATACCTGTGTTCAGGCGTGAAGTTGTTGGCATCCTGGCCAAGAGGCGTGCAGGGCACAGCGAAGGGCGGACTCTGGCTGTGAAGTGGGTGGGGTTGCTGGTTTGCAGGGCTTGGCGTTATATGCTGTTGTACATGAAATGGATCTGATCCAGGAGTTTGATTGGCTGCTCTGGGGTGAGAGGTTGAGGTTTGCTCACTGACTGGGTGTGTGCCCACATTGCTGGTGGGACCACAAGGAGAGACAGGCGTAGAGGGCGGAGTTAATGGCTTGAACCCAGGAGTAGGCTTCCTGCCATAGGCACTGTAAAGGAATGAAGGAATGGTCAGCTAAATAAGTCCACTATTTAAGAAATTCCATACCAGTGACTCTGACACAAGGTCAAAGTAGCATTTATCATCTTTCAAACCACTTTGCTGAAATCAAAACTAACACAATGCCCAATCAGATATTGATGCTCAGTTTCAATGCCTTGTCTAATATAAAACCAATAAAAACCAATTTTATCTTCTCAGATAGGAAACAAACAACACCGCAGACATGCATCATATCACGTGTAGGTAGGCTACCATGACATTCTAGAAGTGCTACTGGGCAAGTTAAGTGCTGTGTATGCATGCCGCATTCGTAAATACGCTGAAACGTAACCGGTTATATTTAGACAGATCAGCAAATCACTGGTCAAGGTGAAAACCAGCTGATTCCATCTCCTGTCAGCCAGCCAATTGATCATGTAATCCCATGAACAGAAAACAACCCTCTCTGGGATAATGAATAAATAAAATAAATTATGTTGAATATGTGAATTAGGCACAAAATTGTTTGACTAGGGATCAAGTCCAGACTAATAAGCAAGAAGCTAGCTGGTACCCATGCCAGCAATGCATACTAGCAAATTTAGAATGGCAGGAGTACCTGTAAAGGCACTTTTCTCCGTAGGGCACGGGACTCCTGTCCTGACGACAAGGTGAATGCTCTTTGGAG
Source organism: Aphredoderus sayanus (assembly GCA_027564795.1). Taxonomy (NCBI): domain Eukaryota; kingdom Metazoa; phylum Chordata; class Actinopteri; order Percopsiformes; family Aphredoderidae; genus Aphredoderus; species Aphredoderus sayanus. The sequence goes on from JAODUG010086498.1 coordinate 4,015, forward strand.
GAAGTCAATTCCCGTTTGATCTTGGTTGGTGGTGGGCCATGAAACATCACTGGACAAAATAGACAGGAGACATACAACACATTAGGTGCACTGCACATCATAATCAAATTGAAGCCATAGTGGCAGGGATTATCTTAAATCACATTCTGAACAGACATATGGACAGTGTCTGCGTATTCTCCTGACTGACAGAGCCACTTAGCAGCCATTTACCATGGGTCCTAATAGTAGGTTCTGAAAACCCATCATCTATCCACTATCCCAATGTAGCTTGATACTAACTGCAATTTAAACACACAGGTTATCAAACGTCTGTCTTCTCTAATTCCCATTATGTGGAAGCCAGTCAATACCCATCAATCATTGTGGCCGTAATTCAATGATTGCAAATGATTTTCTTCCCATGCACTGTAACCATTAGACACTGACTGGAGCTCTCTGTATTGGCTCTGTGGACAGTGTCATAGGCGCCACATAATGGGAATGCAGAAACTGGATCCTTGGGCACCAAGAAACAGGGGGCAAATAAAACACTCTGGGTGCTGATGAGCTTAGGGAAAGCCAATAATGGGCACATGGGTTCTGCCATTGTTTTCTACAAAATCCAGGGCCTGGCACACTGGGCTGCACACAAAAATGCCTTTGTACAGTCTCTGAAAATTGGCGAAAGGCTTTGAAAACCACGGTTACTCCTTAGTGTGACCTATAGGGACGATACCTTCTAGTAGTAAGATAGGCCAGGGACAGCCATGTGATGTGCACTGATGGTTTTGACCAAGGCTATTGGGTTGCTTGTGAATAGGCAGCTTGTATGAAAGACTGGCCCCAAGCCTTACCACAGCAGGCTCTGCCAATCTCACAACACAAAGCACACAGTACTAAATGTAGAAGGTCAAAAGTTATACAGCACAGACACTATACTGTTAACTGCCTATAGCAACATCACACCCACTCGCACAGCTCTGCATGGCCGCCAGTGTGCAAACATACAAGTCAAGGCAGCAACCGCAATAATGTCTATTTCAGCATGTGTGGTCAGTACACAGTCCACACACCTAACAAGGAAAAACAGGGACCACACCCTGTCTCTGCTACATCGGACAAAAATATAAACAAACTATGAGAGACAGTGGGGGGAGGGGGTGGGTGGTCCATTGAACATAATTTACAGTATTAACTTGGCTGCTATAGAGGCTGTGTGTCCAATGGGTGGGTTTAAGTCAGGCTCTGGTTACTGACAGAGCCTGAAAAGTGGTGAGGTGTACAGCCAACAAGTCAAGTGTCTCTGAAAGGGCCCCATCCGCTGGAATCTAGCCCGCTCCAGTGTCTGGACTGAGTGCGGGAAAGTGTGTAACCAGATTAGGATCTTGGCTCATGTGATGCCCCCATGCCAATCGGCTGATTAAACTCAAAAATGGAAGATAGACCATTCCTTTCAGAGAAATGCACCTTAACTGTAATGTTAGGCTGGTGCTTGAAGGATTGTGGAATACCATTTAGGCTTTAAAAACAACAAATACACAGTGGAGTTGGATGATAAAAAGGTACTCACAGCTATCTGACTGGAAATCTGGGACAAACTGCTCGTCATCTGGCACCTGGGCTGTGAAGACAAAAAAAAAAAAAAAAAAGGTGTGTCAGGCTGGCTTGTTTTAGCTGGCAATCAAGCACTGACATTTGTGAGTCCTAGTATGACTTGTATTTCTGTGTAAAGTCTCTGCTCATCATAAGACAAATAGAAGGCTATCAAGTTTGAAATATTTTTAATTAAATTTTGAAGTCATTGCCTACATTGATGAGACCATTTTAAAAACAAAACATTCACATTCTAATCTGCCCCCTCACATCACATTCACTGCTAGGAAACAAAATCCAAATAACTTCCTCTTTCTACACAATTACTCCATGATTGTAGTATGGTGAAAATATGAGACAATGTGTCAAAAAAATCCAAGTTCTTTAATACGACTAAACTTGCAAAGTCTAGGTGTATTCAAGGAAGAAAGATTTGATCATTCTTAAATTTCTCCAACCTTCTGCAATCCAGATTTCCTGTAGCTGACTGAGGTCTTGGAAGAGCTCTGAGAAAACAGCAAGTAAAAACAAAAAGAGGAGAATTAATAATGCAAATTCAACTACACCTGCCTTGAATTGCAATTAAAAACCATTATAGCCTAGATCTGATGGTAAATATATTCTAATCAAAGCAATTTAACTAGAAGTTAACACATACAAGTGTAATGTAATATTCCTACACTATGTAAAATCTGAAAACTAAATAGAAACTATCCAGATTCATCACAATGTATGGGAGAACACAGACTTGCCACTTGATTACCTTCTGTGTCCTGAGCAAGCTCTGTGTCAACAAACTTCCTTTTTCTATCATTGAAAATCCTGCTGTAAGATGGTTCCTCCACATGAGACTTCTGCTATTAGAAAAAAAGGGGGTGAGGGGTGGAGGGGGCTCAGCTTCATGGGACTTCATACAGTCCCATAAACATTGGATGTGACCATCATGTTGAAATAAGGTTAAGGAGCACCACAAGCATGCATGTAGACATGCTAGCTGATTTGAGAACACCATGATGGAGTACATTACTTACACACAAAAATGTGTAAATACTGAGTGTTAAGTGTGTGCAGATGATTAGGCTGGCACATGTTCACTTACATTGGGTGGGATCATAAATGGGACCTGCTGGTCGTAGAATTCGTCCATGTTATCTGGGACTTTTGGGGGAGGGAGGCTCGCTTTAAAGCGACAGTACTGGAAACTGCTGGCTCCGTTTAACTTCTGAAAAACCAAAGATGATGCCGGGTACAGACTACATTAAATTTTTGTCTCTTACGATTGTCACCAAGTCAGATTTACATTCACAGCATCACAGCAGGATACGCTTCAACGAGTCACCACACAGATCCAGCCACATCTAGATATATGATTCACGCTGTTTTTTTAATGGATGACGAATAAAGACGAACTGCCTGACAACCATTAATCCAGTATTATGGACAATTCGTTTCTTTACCCTGGCTATAACACACTTCTAGCTCACCGTTAAGGGTATTTTGCAGAGAACACCGAAAGGTTCGTTTCAGTATGCGTAATCTATGCTTCCACGCATTTATTTTGGTAGGCTATGATCAACATTCCAAACGTGCACTAGGCTATAGTTAATTAATCTGCAAACAAAACAAATTCAGAACAATACAATACAATACATCAATAACTGCAAGTATACATTAAATTGTTATTTTACCATTTACATAAGTGTATCGTAAGAAATGGGTTGGGGGTCCTCCCCCTAACTAACTACGCCCACACACACTCTCTTCTCTACGCCCGCCCACCCGAGCCTTGTTTTTCTTCAATGAAATGAAACTCGATCTGAGAAAGAGAGAAAAAAAACATTTGACCCTCCATTCATAAAATCGCCTGACCTCGGCAAAATGCAAAAGCTGATATCAAGCCAGGTAAAGGCACAAACAGAGGCTGCATACCAGACAGAAACACTATTTTTGATATAGGCTTAATATTAGTCCGAATATTTTGTGACGCTAATAGCCAAAAGAAAATGGTTGCCAAAGTAAATATTTCCAGGAGAAGATGGCGTTCAGTACAAAAATTCTTGCATTCACGACTACACGACTTCAACACGCATTCATAAGAGCAATTGTTAACTAATATGTAACCTGTAGCATACCTTTTAAGTGCGTATCCAAGTCGGAATGCAAAGAATGCGACAAAATAGCAAACAAAGATGGACGTTATTCGTATGTCTTGCTGGTAAATTGGATGTATTCTCTCCGACTCACAAAACTTGACTGAGCATTTCAGTAATGGCCTGGCTGGTTTTCCCCAGGGCTCGAGCGCTCCTCAATAGACACCCTCATTGGTGGAAAGACAGTGTCGTTCAAGCTAGTAGCCAATGGCTTTTATTGGGTAATAAATGATGCAGCTATTCTCTTTTAACCAATCACTGATCAACACTGTCCTATTTTTATGAATGGTTGGATTTCATTCACATATTTTCAATCATCTGCAGAGGGCAAGGGCAAGTTGAAACAAACATTCAGGAAAGGTGCAGCCTAATAATGGACATAATGGTCAAATGTCAAATACATTATGACAGACTAATAGTATTGTTATATGAAATTAAGGCTATATGCCTATTTCAGTGAATGATCTGTGACTTAGAGCCACATACTGTATAAAAAAGATTTTTTCCCCTGTCCAACCACTAAACAGCCTAATTTTACAAATTATCTAGCTGCTGGATGTTGTTTACAGAAATAAAATCGAGAAATATATAATATAATAGCTTTAGCTATGACATAGTCATAGTCATATTTTACAAATAATGAAACACGAAAAACATGTTTTCACTGAAATGTAATCATACCTACTTTGAGTGTGTACAGTATACGCATACTGTACACACTCAAACTCAAAGTTTACCCCTTCACGCAAAGTTAGAAGGGGTGAATACATGTTTTCCAATATACAGTATGTGTTGGGCTTCATATAGGGTACACATCTTATACTATAGTATATTGTAAATGTCACCTACAGTGTAAAACAAACTTGGGACTTTGAGATATGACACAGAGCTTATGAAAGCCATGCAAGCATGTAAACATAAAATGTGAGTGTTGGTGTGTGCGTGCTGGCATGAAAAATGGGCCTACATGGATTAAATCACCAGCCAGGCTGTACAGCACAATGCACCTCTTGGCTAGTGCAGATGCAGTCAGCGAATAGGGGCGTGTGAAGAGTGAACACATTGTGGTGCCATTTTTGTTCCCTCCATAAATAAACCTGACACATGCTAGGACATGCCACTTGTGTATATGTATTTTATCAGTATTTCTGGATTGTGAGGAGGTGGAGGAAAGGATATAGACAATAACATAATTTGATTGTTTTTACATTCATTCATATATGGTGGAAATGTAGACTAATCTACATGCAGCCTTTTTATACATATATGTTTTTAGGTTTTTAAATAATTTCATTATCTGACAATAACTGATAATTTGTGAAATTATGACACTGATGAGCCAAAATAATGTGTACAGTATGTTTTATGTACATAATTATTAGGATGGATTGTCTTGTTAAAATGAGTGGTTGGGGAACAAGATGCACAGGAAAGTGACAAGATGGGACATGCCTGCTATTAATAGCCACTGCAAGATAATTCCTGCATTGTTAACCAGACAACCACACTCAAGACTCTCTCTCTCTCACATACATACACATTTTCAAAATCTGTATTAGTAAGCTGTTTAGTTTGAGTAAAATGTATCTAAGATGAAGTGGAAACTTTGTTCACACAAAAGGTGAACAAAGTTATGGCAATAGTGTCAGATCAACAAATAAATTATGAAACAATGATCTGTTTGTATGAAACCTAAATATCCTGAAATTGTGAGTATACATTATTCTTAGCATAGTGTAGGAATTTGTGAATTTACATAATTTCTGTTGGTATTTGTTGTTGTTTTTTCACTTAATCTATCTATCTTAATGTCTAATTTGAGGTAATTTATCACTGATTAATGTACAGTAATGCCATTGCCTTTCCTGTTAATTGAACAGGTAGCATTTCCTGGACAGGATTAGGCCTGAGAAGACTTAAATTTAAAAGTCCACTTTTCATCATTAACCTGTAAGGCAAATATCATTTTAATTGATTATAGCATAAGTATATAAAGAACCAGCACTGCCTCTTGTGGTTTTGGTTTTGTGCATGTGTGACTCCATGAAAAGGACAAAATGTCTATCTACTGCAACTAATTTCAGTAATGATTTTGTCCATCAAAATGCTGACAGCTAATAAACAGGATCACAGATATTGATTCTTAGCTATGACAGCCCCCTTTTATCCAATCACAGTTCAGATGGGGTATGCCAATGGGATTCTCTGGGCATCCAGTCTCATACAACAAATACACAGTGCTAAAGGATATGGATATGGATATATACTGTAATTTCCCTACAATGCATAATCTTCTCAATTTTCGAAAACATGAATACACAAATACACATATACACATGTATTTATACAATATATAGGCTACAGTATAAAGTTAAAATACTGTAGTATGTGAACAGCATTTGATATTGTAAACATATTGGTTAGTTCAGTTCAAATAAACCTCCAGTGTTTTATATCTATAAATATATAGTCACATCATCAACACTTACAAATGAGAATTGCCAACACTGAATCCCATTTTAATTTGATAAAATACATGTAGGACAACAGCAGTTTACTGCATCTGTGCCTTTGATGTCACCAAATACCGCAAATCTATCCAGTTCTATGAATAGGATTACACTGTCAAGATTGGAAGCTGTGATAAACCACCTCTGGTCCTTACAGGGGAAATTCAAAGTACTCCCACACCCGTCCCTACCAAGGTCAGGATACTGGAACACATTCACATCCAAACACAGTGGTTGGCATTGTATACTGTATACATGTATGTTAGACGTTTATGGCCCATTTGATACATACTGTATATCAGAGCCATCCAAACCATGTCCAAGACGGCTGTGGAAGATAGACGCTGTCACGGCTGTGGGCGCACAGGACACATACAGGCACAATGCCGTGGGAAGAAGAGTGGTCGTGGATGTGGAAGGATGTCCGACAAATTTTGTTTGTGGTCAGCCTACGGAACTAACATTAAAAACATGTACTGTGGCAGTCCAGTGAATTGTGGGGAAATAATGGCAGAGACTGAAGTACATTTAAAGGTTCCCAAAAATCCATGTGTGCCACAGACTGGTCATCTGTTTTCCAAAGAGTCGTTGCCGGTCCAGGTTCACTAGGCAAAGTGAACCTTTAACAAGGATAAAAAAGGCAATTCACACAGGCGGTCCAGGGGTAAGCTATTGGTAAACAATTTTATAGATATCAATGTGGTCTACTTACTGGGTAACAGAATACTGTCAGAGAAAGTAAAATGCAGTCCAACAATCACATTACAAGATGTTTTTTTTATGATTTACATTACCACTTAATTATACATATTAGAGCACTGGCTGTATTAAGGTATATTGGCCCATGGTTGTCATGGCCGAAATTATGGTCAAAGGTCATATTGTGCAGATTAGCTGTTAACAAATAGTGAACATTTAGTGGGTTTACCCAAAGGAAAAGTTGTGTTATTCAAATGCCACAAAGATTACTTATTTTCTATCCAGTGGAATCATTTATTTTTTCATGTATTGTTTTTCTGATTACTGTTACCAACTGTCATTTCAGTTAAAATATTGACAACTCTGAGGAACAAGATTGGGCATGAACTGTTGTGTTCATATTTTCTCCCAGAATTTGCTCTAATATAGGACCACAAGCAGATAGGCAGACACTTTATTGATTTGTAGTTTTTGCAAACATTTGTAGTCTTCTTTTGTTTCAGCGGGCATGCAGTGGTAAATTAATTTCACATTTGTACACATATACAGATGTCTAAAATCTTTCTTTCAATAAGTAAAAAAAAAAAAGAAAAAAAACTTTAATCATGCACTATTTTCCACATTGTATCATCTTGAAAGTGAGTTTGCTAGTACATGTGCAGTACCACCAGGAGAGTATGTAACAGCTTGGTCAACACTGGAGTTTCACAATCGCAAACGAACAGAATATAAAGACTATGGAGCAATCACAGGAACAAGGGACAGGTGTGGGAGGCCCTGACTGCCACCTGTCACAGATCAGCTGTCTCCGGTGAAGGGGAAGGCGCGTGAGGAAGGCGTTTGTGAGCGCTCCCAATCGGAAGGCATGGCCCTGTCGCGGGACGTTGACATGACAAAAGGTCTATGTTGCCAATTCTTAACACTTCTGCAGGTAGGATTTGAGCAATATGAGAGCTATCTAAAAAATCTGGCTGGAACGTCACCTCTCTATGAGGCAAGGAGTCGGAACTTGTGCGGAAGGTAGAACACTACGAGTTAGATCTGGTGGGGCTTACCTCTACCTACGGTCTCCGTTCTCCTGGATAGAGGATGGACACTATTCTACTCTGTAGTTGCTCTGGGTTTGAGGCCCCAGGCAGGTGTGGGGATGCTCACATTGCTCACATGTTAAGTTCGAGTTTACCCCGGTGGACGAGAGGGTCACCTCCCGTCCACCTATGGGTTGTGGAAGGGGGAAACTCTGACTGTTGTCTGTGCATATTGTCTGAACAGCAGTTCAGAGTATTCAGCCTTCTTGGAGACCCTGAATGGAGTCCTGTATGGGGCTCCAGTAGGGGACTC
>JAODUG010086550.1:0-7500 GCA_027564795.1 Aphredoderus sayanus
TACTACACTACACCAGCACCCAGGTACTACACTACACCAGCACCCAGGTACTACACTACACCAGCACCCAGGTACTATACTACACCAGCACCCAGGTAATACACTACACCAGCACCCAGGTACTATACTACAGCACCATCAGGTGTTCTTATCAATAACAGCTGCTATTTCTTTGACCTAATGCATTGTGGGCCTTGTAGTTCGACACCGAGACATGAGGAGGCCTTCAGTCAGGTGTTGGCCACGCCAGCACCCACCTTGCTACTCAGGTATAAGCTCAGTTCTTGTTTAATTGATTGAAGGCAGTTATTCACCTTGTAGTTTAAAGTCAAATATATGTTGTCATAGTGCCGTCAAGCTCAGCTAGACACTACAGTGAAATGGCATCAAGACCTCACCACTTCACCTGGTCACACAGCACAGGTGAGTACAGGTTTGTCCTGAAGATTCTCACTCTACAGAATGCTTAAATTCTTGTTGGCGTTTGTTGGTGTTGTGGCTGCTTAGGTGGAGGTTTAGGCCCCATGGTGGGGGCCCTTACACACGCCCCCCGCATCTACAGACCACAGCATCCGTGCGCGTGGACAAGAAGGCCTCGCATTGCTTACAACCAGGCCAGGGTTCACCCTTACCTCCAGCACCCTTTGCAAGTAAGACCCAGACACCCTGCGTACGGATGGTGAGCCGGTTCAGACTAGGACTCCAGCTTGCGGTTTATCCAGCCGATGTGGGTGTCTGGGGAATTCACAATCTTACCTGCAGTACTGATGTTCCCAGAACTTGTTAGTAAATGCAACAGATAAGGGGAATGTAATGGAAAAGGGAATAATAGTTAACTTTTATAGTGGAAGCTTTTTCAGTGTTGTCAAGATGTTATGGTTTTGTTGCACATTGCCACCTACAGGTGTGTTTAAGTACATACAGTGATGTATGCTGGTGTAATGTTGTATTGTTGGATAATACACCATGACAAGTTGACACTAGGCTGTGCATTGAATGTTTGTGCTGAGAATAGCTTATGCTCCCATCATTTAGTGAATACATTAAGTGGGTTACGATAAATAATAAAGTGGAGATCATTCCCTGTTCCACCTGTCTTTACAATGCATTGGTGAAATAAATTCCTTGAAATTGCAGCCGTGAAAACATCACTTCCTTCTTACAGTAGTTCATGTGCGACCTTGAATCAAATCACCCGGCCTGGGTGTGCAGTTCTACTCGATTCCGTCCGTCGCTTCCCCTTCGACTAACTTCTTTATCTCTAGCCCCCGAGCGGCCAGCCACCCAGCGTTAACAGTTGAGACAGACCCCGCTCCGTCCGCGGCCGTCCCTACTGAACACGGCCTCTCTCAGGCATTTATCTTGGCGTGCCGACCAAGTCCAGCCTGCAGATATATCTGTGATAACCGTCCATCTCGGAGCGCCGAGGCTCATACCGATCTTCAATTACATTCGATTAATGTCAGGCCGGCTCTCCAATCCCCGCCTCCGTATCCGGCAGGTCGTCTCGCGGGGGGATGGGAGGGGGGGAGGGGGGCGTCAGCTCGGACGTGAGAGGAATGCGGCCCGGCCCATTTCCATACACGACTCCTTATCGGGAGCAGGGGCGGCGTGCTGGCAGTGTGGCGCGCGGCAGAGCAATTACGGCGCTAGTCAATTAAGGGCGCGTTGCTAATTGACTCGTGATTAAAGCCAGGGCTGATTAATAAAGCGGAGCCGCCGTGCTTTCTTTTGACTTTAATAGAGCGGAAAGTGTGATGGAGTGCTTATGCGTCCGTGCAGCTGGGCCCTTGTGTGGGGCTTATAAGCAGGATTTATTGACACTCGAGTTCTGCTGAAGTAAGACTATCAAAGTCAAGATAGTTTTATTTTTATTTTCCTGAGTGATGGAAGGCAGAATTACAAGGCTGATGGGAACAAGAGAACCATGCTGTAAAATACTTAACACATCCCAATGCCGTTCCACCAGTTTGGCGCTGTGTGGACTCTGAGGCAGAAGTATAGTACAAATCATAACTGTTCTGTGCTTGTGCGTGTCATGTGAACGGTTCCTGTCTGGAGCTGCGTCGCGGCCCGGCCACAGCGAGGTCCACCAGGGCCTGCACCGTCTGCGCCACTCGGCTCAGACCCTCGTCCTCCAGGATGAGCTGGGGGGCACAGAGCGCCTCCTGGTGGTGGGGAGGGAGAGAGAGGGCGTTGCACAAGTCAACTTGATGGCTACAGTGGTCACAACACCCCCACCCCACATGCAGACAGAAGTGGCATTCAGGGACGTTAACCTAACATGCATTAAGGAATGTGTTAGTATTTATCACACCTGCAGAAGGAAAGCCAGTGGCAGCTGTTCTAGACCCACCCGCAGACTATGGACTGAGCCTAATACAACAGGGTAGACGTGACACCTTGGACGTCTGAGAACATGAATAAATGTTACGAATGTATGTATGTAGTCTAGTGTATGCGCACAGGAGCCGTTTCCGTGCGTAGTCTTGACTGCCAATAGGTTGATGTGTTTCTTTGCCTGTAGCAACCGGTAGCAAGCACACCTGTGTGTTAGTCACTAGTCTGTAGCTGCAGGAGGTTTCTTTATATCTACACTGTTGGCCCCCGTTCTCCCACCTCAATTTGCCGTCTTGCCCCGCTGCTGGGAAAACTAATAACATACTGATAGTTTGTTCTTACGCACACGTTTTCCATCATGCACATCCATGTGAGAGCTTGTGCTTTTTATGAGGCAATGAAGCCATTGCTGAGAGCTAATATTAGCTCTCACATCAGGTTAATGGTGATTGAGCAGACAATCCAAGCTACCCATATAGCTAAATCAAGTAATTGTTATTGTGGCTATATCAGCTGTATGAGAGTAGACAAGAGGACAGATTGAGTCACCACATCAATTGAGTGAAATGATTGGTTGGCACAGCTGCATACCCATCAGAACACACAATTGGCTATTGCTGCTGTTTATGCACTGTAGGCTCCAAAAATATTATTTTAATATAAGCATAATTAGTGCTTTTTTTTGGATGGTCTAAAAAGGAACTACACAATGGGTCTATTGAAGTTGAAATGCTGACTACATGCATGTTATTGTTTACCAACTGCTGGAGAAATACACATTCCTACAATTTTGCCCAGAAATGACTCGTACCTATTGCATGCACTGTTGAGTGTTAACAACCTTATGCACAGAGGTGGAAAAACAAGTTCTTTTGATAATAGCAATTGGCTTAAAACAAGGACAATTAGTAAAAATAGCCATTTGCTGAGGCAAAATCGTGGCCGATAGTTCTATCTAGAACTGGTGTTCCCATCGCTGTTAAATAAAAAGACCGCCACACTCCCAGCTGGGTACACTTACCTTCTGTATACAGCACAGAATTGACTCTAGGAACCCTGCTGTTTGTAAGCATACAGATATGCAAGGGTGAAGCATAGGGCACGGTGCATTGTAAGCTGGAGAGGCAAGGTCACTGGCAGACAGACATGTAGAGAAGTGGCATATTGTCGAAGTTCATTTAATTATTTCTTTACAGCGAGGAAGGGGGAAAAACTTCACATAGATTTGTATAAACTCAAAATTCTCATTAAATACACATGTATTATATAAATATAAAATACAACAGCATATCTGTTCCGCCATCATCTTTAAGAATATAGTTTGGTCTAAGCCAGTGGATGAATTATGTTTTTTTATCCAGATTCACTTCTATAAAATACATATTGATTTAAACATCATTTGAACAGCAGGCTATGTTAAAGTTGCAAGTGAAACAAAAGGTTATAATCTGCCAAATAATCAACATTTTTACAGATCTGTCTTGACAACAGTACAGGTTTGGAACGAGGCCAATGTGCTTTCATCCTTGAGTCAAGGAGACGAGCCTTATGAGAGAAGGTGGAAGGGCCATAGAATTGCAATGACACCCCTGAGACCCACACCTTGAAATATCAAGTGTGCTTTAGAATAAAATAAGGGGTTGTAAAAATATATAGTGGGAGTTTTAAAAGATGAAATGCTAAATTATGCCGAATTATTTTCAAAGCCTCAGCTGTAGCTTCATTACCTCAAGGCCCTTTACAGGAAAAATAAAATAAAATCAGAACAGCTTTTTACCGTATATTAAAGTTTTCTCAAACACATACATTTGTCTACAAATTTAATTTCCAGCTCTACTACAATATGCAGAATGTAATCATTGTAGTCTTTCCCTCTGTCTGAAATACACCTGTAAACTCAAAGTATGAGGTACTTGAGAATATGTGCAACAACGAGCTGGAGATCAACTTTGTAGCCACATTTGAAATGTTTGAGAAATGTCAGTGAATGGCGATTAAATTCATGGCAAGTGTCATTGGGGGTTGGACGTAATGTTGAGGCAAAGAAGCTACAGATTCCGAGGTTCAACGGACGTTCAGTGGGGCATGACATCAGGCTCAGGTGACATGGGACAGATACTATAGGTTACTGTGATAGAAATGTGGTTGGAAATGCAGAGGCCCTTGTATGATTACAGTACATTCAGCCTCAAGGCATTTAATCATTTAAACATGCATAACATTTAAACAATCTCCATTTAAATTCATAATAGTAATAGAATCAGCCAATTTTCTTTCTGTGGGTAATTTAAAGCTACATTTAATCCTAGTGTTTTTGCTCCAGACAATTATAAGGCCTCTGCTCTTTCACCAAGCATCGCATCAACCAACATAAATAAGGAAAAAATAACTTAACTTCTTTTTACATTTGAACAAACACAAAGAAAGCTGACAAAGGCAAAAAATCATTTACAGACAAACCGATTGGGTTTTGTACCGTTAGTTTGGAAACGTGGACACTTGTGGTGAGTGACTACACTGACCCCTTTTGGCCATAATTGACAATGCAGACAAAAAGGGCAATAGTCTGACTTCATTAAGAGGCACTATATTTCGTCTACATCTATCTTTAAATGACAGTGGCTTAAAATCTAACCAAGGTGACTTACTCTCAAGGCTAGAAATCACATTCACAGTTCTGCTTTCATTATTTTCTGTAACATTCCCCTCTCTTACCAAGTAGCTAGGCATATAGACATGCTGTGCGTTAAAGAGTACAGGCTAAGCTAGTCTAAGCTAGCCTAAGGCAGGGATGTGTCAAGTCCATTCCAATCTGTCCTGTTTGGTTAAATTGTGTTTCACATGCTAGTCATAGGACGTGGTTTCTAGCTTATATGTGCTAATTCGGCGGGTATGCTGCATTTCAATAAAAAAAAAAAGGTGCTCTGCTGTGGAATACAGCGTCCTCTGGTGCAGCTTTGCCGCCTATTTGCGTTACGCGGCCTGTTATGGCATCTGTTCTGGGGTCACAGAACCCCACACACACTCAACACGCATGCCCCCTCCCCCCTCCCCCAGCAACTGTGCGGCAGTTTCTGCGGGGCGTGGCCCTGCATTCCTCATTAGCTAAGACTGTACGGCAGCTGCGTGCCTGTCTGTGGCGGCGAGGCACATGTATTTACGCCACAGTACAGCGGGTATGACAGTCTGCATGCGTGCTGCTGTGGCTGCAGTGTTCCCTTACGCCGCTGGCCCGCGGCGACACGCCTCTAGGCAAGGAGCTGGCAGTAGAGCGTGTAGAGCAGGGCCATGGCCACACAGTAGAAGAGCAGGAAGCCGGTGGAAAGCAGGGAGGAGGAGGAGGAGGAAGACGGGGACGTGGAGCTACGGCGGCGGTTCTCAGGCCCCTCCCCCGCCGACGCCTCCCCCTCCTTGGGCGTGGCGGCCAGCAGGGCCGACACGCAGCGCAGCACAGCGGGCAGCTTGCACAGAAAGACGTCTGAGCACACACACAGCTCCGTCTGGGCAGGGAGGGGGGGGGACGTTGGATGAATAAAGCGGGGGGAACAATCCACAATGGAGGTAGAAAGGACGACAACAAAAGACAAGATATAGACTGTAGTTAATAACAACTCAGACAAACATGAGCATGAAGCATTATAGGGAGCCGAACAGAAGCTGGACTGCTGTTCTGGTACAGACGTACAGTAAGGAAAGCTGCTTTCATACAGTTTGCTAACAGAACTCAACACAGTACAGGAACATAGCCATTACGTGAATTCCTTTTGTCTAGTCATATGGCAGACTCAGGGAAAGCCTAGCTGGTGAATACTCCAGAACAAGTCGTTTTGCAGAGAAACAGGATGAGGAAGGAAGAGGGGGTGGGTTTTCGGCTCCCTATACACCACACATATTGCATATTACATTTAAGGAACAACTTGTATCTATCTTTCACAGTATCACACCACTGATGCAAGGCTATTCCGGACACTAAGTGTGTATCAGCTGCACACTCTAGTTCTACAGTCTAGTTGATTTGTAAATGACTAAAAATCACAGAGGTGTCCGGTCACAGCTGCTCGTATTGCAGCCTGGCCAGTGTTACTAGCGGAGACCGAGCACTAGCGTCTGTTGTGCTCCAGGAGGCGCTGAAGCAGAGCTCGTGGGTTACTCACGTCGGGGACGCCCAGCTTGCGGCAGGCAGCGATGAAGTTCTCCACGTTGAGGCGGCTCTTGGCGGAGCTCAGCTTTGGCTGAGAGGGACAGAGCGAACAACAGTCAGACGGCACCGTGGCAACAGCAGCGGTGCCCTCGCCGGCTCAAGTCACTCACCACTGCCGGGGAGGGAACGTGGATGACTGACACCGAGCGCAGCCGTATCTGGTTGGCCAGCTGGCAGAGGACGATGCCGTTGGACAAGGCCTCGCCGAGGTCCTCCGGCAAGGTGATCTTCAGCCGAGACTCCAGAATCTGATGGTGGCAAGTGGGAGAGGAGGAGGGTCAATGGCCCGGTCCGAAACAAATCATGGCCTACAGTACTCGTTCACTATTAAAGGGTGTGTCAGCCATTTTCTAGTGCTGTCCGATTCTTAGTGGATAGTCGGATTCCCTATATACAAAACGTCTGTTGTAATGTCTCCTACTCCCTCTGTAATGCTGCACATACACTGTTCTTCAGTACGTGGTGAATAGTGAATGTTGGTGGGGACCGCAGGAAGATGGCAAGGGAGGGAGGGGGGCTGTACCTGGCGTAGCTGGACGATGTCGGACCGCTCCTCTTTAGGAGAACGCAGCGTGGTGCGAGACTCGCTCCTCCCAGACTCCATCAGGCCCAGCCCTGACGGGAGGGAACGGAAGAGGGTTAGTGCGCGCGTGTGTGTGTGTGTGTGTGTGTGCGTGTGTGTGCGTGCGTGTGAGGGCTCAATCTCATGTCACTGAACCCTGCAGTCTTCAACTGACGTCACCAACATGGTCAGTGTGAGTGTGACTACAATGGGCTTGAAATGGAACAGTACAGCCATTAGTAAAGCAGGACAGGAATACAAAAACAAAAAACATATACAGTATGTACTGTATGTATGTATGTACTCTATATCAAAATATAATAAATGTTCCTTTATTTTTTTCCGTTGATGTTATGACTGAACCATCTGTTTTCTTTATCCACTATTTAACAGCATC
>JAODUG010086561.1:0-12284 GCA_027564795.1 Aphredoderus sayanus
GATGTGCACTGCTGGCACAACAAGGTGTGTGTTTGAAACCCGAGGACAACAGGAGGGTTAAAAGACACAAAAAACAACATAAATACATAAAGAAATAATTAATAAAGAAACAAATACACACAGCAATGCCAATAGAAAAACACACAAATCATCAGATGGTGCCGCCGTGTGGCCAAATACGAGATTTCTGAGTACATTATGAGGGTTAACCCTCCTGATGTCCTCGGGGTTGAGACGCATTATCGTGTTGCACCAGTAGATGGAGCAACACGGCAAGGCAATAATATTTTAGAACACTGATTTCAACCACACTTGTTTCTAAATTGAAAATTTTGAAACTGAGGAGTACACCTTTTAATGTCTGTGCCTACAATGTGTGTGTGTGTGTGTGTGTGTGCGTGCATGTGTGTGTGTGTGTGTGTGTGTGTGTGTGTGTGTGTGTGTGTGTGTGTGTGCGGGCGTGTGTGTATGTATGTACCTCTTCAAGTACGGGCGTGATGAGCAGAGCAGGTCCCCAGAGGAACTGTTTGTGGATGTTCCATGTTGCTGCGTCATTCACAAATCTAGGGCCAACCAAATAATGTATTAATCAATTATACAGTATATAGTGTATAAACAAGCCCCAGCCATGATCACATTCCTGTTAGTCTGAGCCTCACAACTGGACTATATCCACAAGGCAGACCACATTAGACATTAACACTAAATCCTCAAGGAAGTTCATCAATTGAATCCATATTGCTACAATATATGTAGCCTTGAGCTACACCTTAAAAACAGTGAGGGGCTTTGCTTACGTGTGTGTGTGTGTGTGTGTGTGTGTGTGTGTGTGTGTGTGTGTGTGTGTGTGTGTGCTTACTCATGCAGTAACGGTCTCACCACCGTGCTTCCAATGGTGTGAGCCTCAAACATCAGTGTGTATAGGTAGGGCAGGAGGGTGTAACGGATGTTCAGCACATCACGTGATGCGTTGGCAAAGGAGGTGTCCCAAGCTACTGGATCCTGCCTCTGTTTGGAACACACACCAGCTTGTTACAGTCTGGATTCAGCAGACAAAATAAAAGTGCGACTGTGTTGCCAAAGCGGTACTGAACTGCAGTTCTTGTAATTGCATGCCAAACACTTCCAGTGACAAAATCCATTATCCATAAATATGTATTGTGCCATTGTCAGGATTTGTTAGCATGCTGACTAGCTTGTCAATAGGTGTATTGTTAGCAGGATTATTAAGAGCCGGCATGGTAACAAAACTATACTGTGGGTTGCTGTACACCACAAAAGTTTAGAAGGTGTTTGTGTATTCAAATAATCAATTATCTTATGCTGTTCTAAGCCACAGCACATGCAACTATTTAGTTCAAACTATACTTAGTTGTAATTGTGGACATATAATGTGCCTCTGAGGGCCAACAGTAGAGAAAGAGGACAGGACGTACTGTACTTAGACATGACCCAGTCTACAGTAGATATACATTATTATTTTAGAACAAACTGTAACGAGGACAATAGTCAGATACACACACACCACGCACGCACACACACCACGCACACACACACATACACACACACACACACAAACAATATGGTCCTCCTTGTGAAACTGTGTGTGTCTGTGTGTATGTGTGAGTGAGAGAGAGGAGTGTGAGAGAAAGAGAGAGAGAGAGAGAGAGAGAGAGAGAGAGAGAGAGAGAGAGAGAGGGAGAGAGAGAGAGTGAGAGAGAAAGATTTGTAGGGCATGTGCATCTGTTTTCTGAATATGTGTATGTCTGCATTTTTGTTTTTGCTTTTCCTTGTATGTGTGTGTTTGTGTGTGTGTGTGTGTGTGTCTGCTCTTTCCTGCTATTAGAGGGAAATAAATATACATCTATATAAATTGGGTTTTTGGCTAGGTGCAATTTAGTTGTGTGAGGTTTTATAATAATTCTTAACACTGGCCTGCGGTTACTTAGAAGGCCGAACAGCACATTGTGGCTGATAGAAGTAAGAACATTTCCATTATCTTATGACCTTAGGAGTTTACCAGATTATAATTTCATATTCGGCAGAATGTTACAAGATTATAATTATCTGTAAACCCAGGAGCTTTTTGTACCTGCCTCCCCTCTCAGCAAGTGTTCTGTGGCACACCACATCCTACAATCAGACATGTTGCTCTGGAAGGTAATTATGATGGTAATAATAGTCTTGTGTGCGCTTGTTTGTGTACTTGTGAGGGAGGGATTGATTGAGCCAGTTGTCTTGCTGTGTGTCAACGCCTATGTTAGCAAAATAATTCACATGCCTTTATTCTTTGACGTGTTTTCATAATTGCGTCCTGGCTTTGGAACTCTGCACTGTGTGATACAGAGGAATATACTCGCATACTTTGGCAAAAGGAAAAGGATACAAGGAGAGAAGAGAAGGAGATATATACTGTATTTATGAATATGTTTAACCTGGCACGCGTCCATGCCATACACACACACACACACACATTTACAAAGGTTAAATACACGTATTGTAAGGTTATAGTATGTACCCCTTTCTTTATCTGTTGAGAATCTTCCATTACTGTATCTGTCTTCCCCACCTCTCTATCCTCTATATACCCCTCCCCCTGCCCAAATTGTTAACCTCGGATTCTCCCTTTAATTTTGCCAAACCAGAAATAGAAAAGAATAGTGTATATACTGCATAATAATGCATTAGTGTGAACAATGGAACGCATCTCGGTGTGAATAACCACACACCTCATTTCATTAATACCACAGCAGGCAAATGTGTGCCAGGGAAAGGGGGGAGGTCAACATTTAAAGTCATAACCTCTCTCTCTCTCTCTCTCTCTCTCTCTCTCTCTCTCTCTCTCTCTCTCTCTCTCTCTCTCTCTCTCTCTCTCTCTCTTGTCTCTGACCTTGGCTTCTCCGTGCTCTGGTTTGCAGTGTTAATGCTTGGTTGTCAAATGCCTTGTTAAGCAGAGCGGATGTTAAGGTTACACTATGTGACTGAAGTGACTTTAACAGTACTAGTGCAACCGGCCTTGTTCCCCCATCTCATCAGCCAGCTGTGTTTACGGTCTGTCTGTCTGGAATCCATTCAGAATCTGGCTCAAAACAGGTCAGTCCAATTGAATGTGCCTAGCCTAGTCTCCCCATGACCACACGCCAAGGGAATTCACCTGCCAGGCATGCAAACCTGTCATTCCCTCCATATTTGTTTCCTTTATGACTTTACCTCATTCTAATCAGTTATATAGCTCTATATCTGATTCATGTATTTTTATTTCATCTTCACTCTTGCTTCCATTTTCTCTTTATATTTTGTCTATTTCTTTCCTTTTCCCCCCCTGTATCTCCATCATTGTGTGTGTGTGTGCATTTGTAGGCACGTGCGTGCATGTGTATGTTTCTGACTATTTGTACCCTGTTCAAACACCCATTTGCAACCCATTAAAAAGGATTGGGATGGTAAGGTGTGCATGTGCATGTGTGTGTATGTGTAGTTGTGAGAATTTGTAGTGGGGCAGTGGTGCAAGGATCACCTTGAGAATTCAATTATGTTCCCACTTCGCACTGTTCAAACGCACGTACGCGCGCCCACACACACACGCACAAACACACACGCACACACACAGACAGACAGACACACACACACACAGACTACTATGCCCTAGCTCGTATTGCAAGCTCCAATGTGGGGAAATTTCGCCCGCTGGGATCGATCTCCGGACGAGCATTATTGGATTTCTCAGATGTGTTCCAACCCTTTGAAAAGGTCACAGCTAGAATGAATGCCACTGACACTCCACCACCAAACATGTCTATCGTTCAGTGTGTGTGTGAGTGTGCGTGTGTGTGTGTGTGTGTGAGTGTGTGTGTGTTTGTGTGTGCGCGTATGGACACGTGTGTGTGTTTGTGTGCGCGACTGTAATATAGTTTGTGTTGCAACAATATGCAAGTACCTGTCAGTATCTGTCAGTGTGTGTATGCATGAACATGTCCACCTGCTCATGCATACACACACACACTCTTTATGCGCCAGTGCTTGTCACAAGCACAAGTTCACAAACACACACACACACACACACACACACACAATATACAGATAAACAGTACACTATTTTAGATCGACAACCCTCAAGAAGTGACGCGTTGCATTCACACATACCTCTTCTAATTAATAGCTAAATCTTATTAATTAGATGTGTATAGGTCTAAAGCATGAAAAATTAACATGTATGCACATCTTAACAGATAACATATACTATAATATCAACTTAAAATATACCAAAATAGAATAAAAACAATATATTATTAATAAATAAAAATATTATATATATATAAGATTTTTATTTATTCAAATAAGATTCAAACAATAATAAAGACAATGTACGTGGTGGTATAACAAGGTGAAGTGGGTAGTGGTAGTTAGTAGTGGGTGCAATTCTATATTAACCCTCGTGATGCCCTTACAATATTGTCTTGAATGACCAGATGGCGCCATCTGATTTTGTATGATTGTATGGTAATTATTATTGTTATTGCTATGTGTGTTTATTTATTTATTAATGATTTATTTATGTATTTGTGTTGTTTTTTGTGCCTTTTAGCCCTCCTGTTGTCCTCGGATTTCAAACTCATACGTGTGTGTAAGCTGTAGAATTAGGTTTAGCGCCTTCTATGTGACAGAAAGAGCTAGTGATTCGGGTCATTTTGACCCAAAGGACATCATGAGGGTTAAGGAAATAGCAACAAGGCATCTGGTCCTATGACAAGATCACCCTAACCCTAGCCCCAACAAGGCAGGATGTTGTTGAATTATTTAATTTATTTATTTATTTCTCAATTTGTAAAATAACAGACGAGATTATTTTTTTTCATCCTTTTCAGGTTGCAAAACAGATCTGACATTCAGCGCCACACAGCTCTGTTTGTGAATGGACTCACCCGGGTGTTGAGGCCGTTGTGGTTGCGTGAGTAGGGATAGAAGGCCCCCAGTTGCATCCAACGCAGGCACATCTCATACTCAGCATCGTTGAAGAAGCCACATATATCTGCACCCGTCTGAGAAACAGGGGAAGGGAGAGGAGTTGACAAATGTGTATAATGAAGGAGAAAGACAGAGAAAGAAAGATCTCTATCAGCGAACACTGTGCTTTGAACTTCCCTGTCATTGGGGCAAGAGGAAAGACAGTTCCCCCTGCAAGAATCAATACAGTATCACATTATTTATATTATTAGCGGGCATGCAATGAATATGGGGTTAGACAACAGGTGAAGAGCAACAGAGGGCAGAGTTGCTGAGTGAGTGAATCAGGAAAAGAGGGCTAGAGGAAGAGATAGAGAGAGAGACAACATGAACACAGGGAGAGGACAACCTGTCACACAATGATAAACACCCAAATGTCATTTAACAATCAACTCATCACAGAACACAATCTTATTTACAATGTCAAACTCTCCATCTGGGCCTCCTGTGGGGCCAGGGCATGTAATTAAATACGCATGACATTGTACCGCCATCACACTGACTTTGTTCTGCATCTACTTACTAAAGACAAGGTCAGAATAACAGATTGGCATTTAGTCATAATGGTGACCGTACTGTGATACTTACATAGGGGATTCCAAACAAGCTGAACTCCATCATTCCTGTGGAACACATAGGGCACATACAGTATGAGTCAAGATTACATACTGTAAATGGCCTTGCTTATATTTCACCAGTTGCACTTACTGACTGACTTATCATACTGACTGACTGGCTAACAAGAGCCCATTACTCATATATGCAGCTTGCAGATGAGCGAAGACCAGTGCGTACACAAACACACATACTGTACCTATGATGGACTTGAACATCTGGTCCCATCTGGCGCTATTGTCCCCAAGCCAGTGTCCGGCCCATTTCCCACTGGATGGGTAGGTGGACCTAGTCACTACAATGCCTCTTTTACCTGTCACATTCAACAGGGCACTGCATACACACACACACACACACACACACACACACACACACACACACACGTGTGAGATTATACTGCAGATGTTCAGAAAATTTGCTTTTCAAAGCATCCTACAAAATGATTTTCGGGTCAAATTATGTTAATTAACCCTCATGTTGCCCTCCTGTTTCACTATCTTGTAATGCTGGAAGATGTCGCCGTGTCGCTGTGTAAGCTGTAGAATTAGAATTTGCGCCCTCTATCTGCCAGAAAGAGGTAGTGATTTGGGTCAGTTTGCCCAGAGGACAACAGGAGGGTTAGGGTTAGGGTTAGGGTTAACCATTTCAAAAAATTATTTTGATTGTAGTGTAATGCAATACACATACATTTTTCAGTGGTGCTCATGCTGTAGTTGTCTATATAAGATTGAAATGCAAAAAGACAGTTGGTCCTTTCTTACTGTACACCCGGTGAAAAGTGGCGCACAGCAGCAATGCAGGTGTCATTGCTACTCTAGTTTCAGACCGACGCAGTTGTCATTTGTTCATCCAGCGCCCACATTGTTTAAATAGCTAATGCACTTGTGGTCATTTGAGCACCCTGTCTTGAGGCAGGGGAAAGCGATTGACCAACTAACTCCTGGTCTGAAGTCAATGGAGCGGCACATTGTTGCCGTAGATTGTCTCCACGTGTGCTTTCACTTCAGGAAAAAACAGATGAACTGCTTCCTCTGAAGAGAAGCACCTTTTCTTTTAACTTTGCAAACCCGCCGTTGTAATAGCAATATGCCATGGTGCAAGCACGCCTGGCTATTAAAGGGAATAGCAGATGATACTGGTTGGTTTATTGTATGTTACGCCCAAAACACACCATGAATAATGAAGACAGTACGTATAACCCTTTTAAACCATGCACCTGGCGATGTGACCGTTTAGGTGTTTAGGTGTGGACATGCTCTAAATGCACTTGTGTCTTGCACTTGACTGTGCACTTCTTTGATCACTAAAACAGGGCCAGGCCAGGTTGCCAGGTGCATGTCTGTTTCTTGAAGAGACAGACATGCACAGTTAGTCAGGCATGGAAACATACAGCACAAGCATGAATTCATATTATGGTACTCACTCATAGGTGGGCTTGGCGTGGGACCATCCATAGAGGTTGTGCACGTCATAGTGTTTTACAGGGGACCCATCACTGAGGAGCTGTTCGCTGTTCATACACAGGGTCTTGTGGTTTAGGCCCAACTCTTTAGCGCCCAAGGCTTTGAAAGGAATGACCAGTATAAACAGCAGGAAGACACATAGGTTTGTACAGTATAATGACCTACAACTCTAAAGAATATGACCAACAAATACATTTGCTGGTGTGTCTGTGTGTGCTCCCCTCTTACATGGCATATATGGAGGTTTATCAAACAACGAAGAACCACGACAGTTCCCGACTGTACCATGGACAAAACTGGCAGGCTCATTCATATCCTACACAGAGGCGGAGAGGGAACAATAATGAAGAAAACTAGATGGTCTCCGTCATTTTAGTGCTTACTGTATATGCAAATAACCTCATCTCATGTGACTCACAATCCAAAGGCCATCAAACTTCATTGTGTTTTCATAGAACTCCTTAATCTCTCGAAGCCACCACTTCGATGTACTGTTGCGGAAGAAGTCAGGGAATGCTATGTAGGACCTATATTGCTAGAAAGGAGATGAAAAACTAATATAAAGTCATTTTAGAGATAAGAGGCACTATTTTAAGGTGCAGTAGGCAACTTTTTCTTGTCTAATGTCATTAAATTGTCATTACGCCCCATCATCTGTGGGTAAATCAAATGTGCTGATTCATCATCCGTTCTCTGTGGCTGCCACTGGCTCTGTGTTTAGGGGCCCAATTTAAACACTCCACACCCCTACATACAGTAATCACAATCACACATGGGCACACCACTGAATACAGTACACCAGGAAGACAGCATCTTCTAGCCAAACTTGCTAAATTGCAAAGTTGCAAAGTTGCAACTTACAAAGTTGCATAACTCATTTTGTCCTCGGGTTTCAAACGCACTACCGTGTTATGCCAGCAGATGGCACCACCTGACTGTGTCTGATTGTGTAGTTCGCTTTAGTGTCAGTGCTGTGTGTATTTATTCATTTAGTTAATGTATTTATTTATGTTTTTGTTTGATTTTTCATCCTTTTTAACCCTCCTGTTGTCCTCGGTTGAGAAACGCACTTGTGCAGCAGTGCACATAATATGTATGTGTAAGATGTAGAATTAGAATTGGAACCTTTTCTGATATGTAATAAACTAAGAGCTATAGTTGCTTCAGTTTCAAATTTGAGTGTAAGAGCTGTGATTGGATGACTGAACCAGGAATGTTGTACCTCAACCTGGGTGTCCCAGTCCAGAGAGGGATCCACTGTGACATTGGGATAATCCGGCCACACCTTCAAATAGAAAGAGAAAAAACACACATTAAACTGAATCTATAAATAGATAGCTCTGGAAAATTTAAGACAACAGCACATTTTATTTAATAAAATAAAAATAATACATTATATATATATATACATATATAAACACAATTTTATAAATAGTAAATCCAGAGAAACAGATGTAGTGATCTCAATTTATTAAATAAGCTGTATGTTTATATATGGCCTACTCTCTTTATCAGCCCTACCTTGCCCCAGACAATGTCACCACCCAGGTCTTTAGGCCATTTGATGAACACATCTTCTTCCATGCCACGAGTAAATGCAGGGTAGGGTTCTGTTTCATTCCCTGAGATGCCTGGATCCTAGAAATGAGTACAGAGCAATGCTTCAATCCTTCTCTCCTTTAATTCTGTTCTTGTTTTCTTCATTCCTTCTTCTCTCCATTTCTCCATTTCTCCATTTTGGTAATAATGTTCTAAGTGTGTTCATTAAACAATATTTTCAGAGTTAACAATTGTAATGAAATGCAGCATTACCAGAATAAAAATAAACCTCATGCCTGCCCCTCGCATTTTGTCAACTAAGGCAGGCAGCCCCTGAAAGTCCTTGTCCAGTTTAAAGTCCAGCTGACGCTCTAAGTAGTCAATGTCTGCATACTGGACATCCTGCAACAGATGAGAGGCAATGGTCAAAGGCCACTGAGACAAACAAGGTCGAACCCATGTAATCCACAAAATGGTGTATGCAAAAGTTGCCTTCCACTGTATTACTTTTTATACATTGTAGTCAATGGCAGCATACAGTATATCATTAAACATCTGACCAAATGACTACGTATTGGAGGTTAAAAAATTTAGATGATGAGACAGAATTATTTTAACATATGGCAGCTGTGTCTGCATATGCTGTATTTGCTCTATACAGTACAGTATACTGTACTGTATGTATCTAATGTATGTATATACGTACATTCGGTTGAATGCATACTGTATGATATTACCTCATACATATTTTGTTAGTATAAATATTACTTACTATACATACTGGTACAGTACATCAGATTGCAGGTTATCGTGTATTGCAGCTCGGAGGAGCGAAATCATTATTCAGGATCCATTTGTAAGGCAGCGTTAAATATTCTCATTTTACAGTCTGCTGACATTGTAAACAGTCCAATGTGTCTATGGCTAACATCATTAGTGGGTTAAGAAAATACAAAATATTGCTTTTAACAAAGATATATGCAGATGATTTGGGTGTTCTGCACTGACAATAAATGGCTTGGATTAGAATTTATAAGCAATATATGCAATGTATGCAGGTTATAACAGCAGTGGGTGAACAGCTAGTGTGTTTGCTATTGTTGATTATTCCTCTCTGCCATGACCTTCTCTGCCCTCATATGTGTTATGAGCTCTTCGGGTGGGGAGCACATACATAGGGTATACCAGCTTCCCTCATGCCATTGTAGAGGTCTTCTATCTCTGTGTCATTGGCGTAACCATAGCGACAGAGCTGGAACCCAAGGGACCAATACGCAGGTAGCACAGGGCGTCCAATCAGCTGTTGGGATGAAAACAAACAAGGAAGTCAATAACGTTCACAGCAAAAAAGTTTGTTTAGCAGAAAATGGAGACAGTGGCCACAGAGTGTGTGTTCGCTGGTTTGTGCATGTGCATTTGCACGTTTGTATGTTTGGGGGTTTAGATTGGCTAGATGAGGGCGTGCATTGAAGCAAAGAAGTGCCAGCTGCTACAGTCCATCAACAGCAGCCCAGGGCCAGACAGCACACATGCACACAAGCACACATGCACAGAAAGACTTACTTGGGTGTACTCCTGAACCACAAGCTCTGGAGTGGGTCCCAACAACACATAGAAGTCAAGGATGCCTCCGATAGACCGGTATGTTATAGATGGGTTAGGCTGGAAAGTAACATCTACACACAAAGCCAATGAGATGTACAATATGTTGAGTGCATATCTAACATTTCACAGGAAGGCAGGAGTTTTACAGCCACTAGGATGTGAGATAGCAATAATAGAGACGTGACATAAATGATGGAATTAAGAAGCTGGGGGAAGAAAGATACGGTACAGTATATTAACATTAGTCAGATGATGGCTGCAGAAATACATGAATGCATTTTCATTTTGAGAGATTTATAATGTAAAATGAAAGCCATATTTATTAATAATGGAGGAATCATTCGAAAATATTTAATTCAAAAGACTTGACTTATACTGATTTGACTACATGCTCCTGAAAGCTGAATTTATGTGTGGGTATTTCTTGAAGACAGCCTAAGTATATGTCTTAGTTAACGTTTTTTTTTTTGTGTGATCTCATCGGAAGGTGTAGAGTAAAATACTCCTGCAAAGGGTCAGCCAGTATGTCTGTGTGGGCGTATGTTTGCAAAAGCTTATACACATGTGTACAGTTGAAAAACTCAGTATGCACAGATTATTATAAATCTTCCTTTTTTTATTTCTACAAAACATGGTGAGGACTGCCTTATTTTATCACTGGCATTGCATCTTTAACTGTGTGCGTGTGTGTGTGTGTGTGTGTGTGTGTGTTTGCGTGTTTGCGCGTGTGTGCACTCTTACCCATGGCATTGCTGTTGAGCAGGAACACACCATGAGCATGAGCAGTGGTCTCTAGGCCCATGTAGAAGGGATGTACTCCATATGAGTTTTTGTCCTGTAGAAGTGAGTATAATCAACATACACTAAGATTAACTTTTGTGTCAATCTCTACTGCCATTCACATCAACTTGTATTTGTTTGTTTATGAACATTGTATTGTATCTGGTGTATACACCAGAAAGCATTTTCTGTTTTTTTATGAAAACAGATAATGCTGGTTGTAGATGTGTCATACAGAACTGTAGGAGGTTATTATAGCAAAAACAAAGTATGGCAAATGCATACCCATGAAATAAACAAAAGCCTTAGAAAGCATATACAGTAGCAAGTGATTCATCCACAAGGCGGTGCTATGTGAAGGTCAAAGAGCATAGCTACGATAATTATGTTGTTCTGTTAGCCATAGTTCTAGACAGATGTACAGTATATTTACATTGACTTGCATTCCACTCCCTTCCACCGCATCGGTAATTGTGCAATAAGCTCACGGCCGTGGTAGCGGCTGTGTTTTCATGTTGTCTACAAGATCCCCTTCTAATTGCTGTGAGGGTCCCACACTTGTCTGAAGTGTCTGGATGAAGACACTGGCTGGCAAAGGGAGGGGGATGGACGGCGAGAAGGAATAGACGCGGATGTACTGTATCACAACCCATCAACCTCCTACAACACTCCTGTCACACAGCACGCTCCTTAAGGAGAACTAACGGTTCTCAAGGAATGGCCCTGTGTGCGTGTGCGTGTGTGTGTGTGTATGTGTGCGTGTGCTCGCGCGACCTTGTGGCCCTGTTGCATTGCATGGTGGCCTGTATCACGAGGGGAAAAGATCCTTAGCTTGTCCACTAGTAAAGACTGACAGCCAATGACAGTGCTCATGTGGTAGTTTATTCCACTCTTCCCTGGCTCTCGTTTTCTCTTCTTTTCTGGGGCACATTCTCACTGTACTGTGTATACAGAACATCTTCATTATTAATCTATTTTTTCACAACTTTTCTAAATCGTTTCTATTGTATTCCCAGGCTCTCAGAGGCATGCTTTATCACAAGCATGAACCCTGTAGAGCTGTCTTGACAGCTCAGCAATTAGGACTGATAATGCTGATGTGAGTGGAAAACCTCAAGCTTGTCTCTTCCTGACACCGATAGGAAAAACATGACAGTCTATAATCGTTGTTCATATAAACAAAGCCACATCAAAATGACTGAACCCTCGTAATGTACTCAGAAATCTCGTATTTGGCCACACGGCGGCGCCATCTGATTGTGTATGATTTGTGTGTTT
>JAODUG010086583.1:5885-32559 GCA_027564795.1 Aphredoderus sayanus
TTACGTTAAATTAGGCCTACGTTACGTTAACGTACTGTACTGTTACTGTTAACAGTACTAGGTTTTTATTTCTAGTTATTTATTTCTACTGTTTTTTGCGCACATTTATCATAATGTATTGCAGATAATTGCAAATAACACATTGAATTAATTGAAACATTTGACGTGCAGTACGTTACTGTTACGGTACAGTACGTTAACAGTAGTTAACAGTTGAATGTGGCCGTAACGTACTTACGTTACTGTTAACGTAACAGTACTGTAGTTACTACCGGTAGCTAATTTTAGGGTGACGTATTGAAGACATATAATACTATTAACCTAATGTCTTGATATGATGTGTCTATGTTGTATTTTGTGTTATTATAACTTATCACCAGGCGTTATTTTGCCTTGGGAAAAACAGTGACCTTGATATATCTAAAGTAGCATGCATGCACTATCCTGCACCAACTGTCATTAAACATTAGTAACTTAGATATATTAATTAATGTAAACTCACTACATACTTTACAGTATGTAGGATGGAACATGACATCATAAAGCCCAAAATCCATTTGACATTGCAGTTTCATTTTATGACCAGTTTATCTTGTCAGACGATGTCATCCTACTATGTAAATTCTTTTTATATTTTCTAGATTATATAATTAACTTTACCCTTTGTCATATTATTTACACAGCATTGCAAAAATATGTGGATTCAATGGTATTAGCACAAGTGCAACAAACTGCAGTGAACAGAAAGATGGTGTTCTCCCCACTACACAAGAAGGAATGAAAATATCAAGTAAAGATGGTAGTGCAGTGGAAGCAACATTGGTGGAAGAAAAAGTAAATGCTGAAATAGACCAGCTGTCAGAACATCAGGTGGAGTTGACAGTGTGCAAGACAGAAGGTAGTAGCAAACAACAGGAAGATGCATCGAAAAAGCTGGAAGCAGACCGGCTAAAAAAAAATAAGATTGACTTTAAAAGTGGGAAAGAGAATCTTCTGGACCTCCTGGGAGCCATGAAGGTGGAAGTGACCAACAAAAGGAAGCTTAAGTCCTTGAAGGCCCAGCAAATACAGAAGACGGATCATAAGCCCAAGTCAGCAGCTATGGCCAGTACCATTAGCATGTTTCAGAAAGCCACAGTGGACACTTCAGGCAAGAGGTACGAAATGTTTAATCAAATGTGTCATAACAGACTTCACATTAAATGCCACACTGCAAATTCACTGGTGAGACAAGCATTTGTGCCTTGGTCTCTCATCTCTGAAATGGATCCACTTTGTTCTGTTGTGGTTTTAGTGAGACGCTGAATCCCCAACTGGTTGCTGCAGCCTCCGCTGCTGCCTCTACACTGCCGAACCGAAGCCAAGCTGAGTCTGAGCTGCTCAGACAACTGAGGGAGCATGAGGCAGTTTCTGAGGCCCAGAAGAAAGGGGAAATTAACAACCTAGGGTGTGTGAAGCACTATTCACATATCCATGTAATACTAGTCTTATGGCAGCCTTACTTGGAAATTCATTTGGAATATGTGTCAGGAAAAGGCTGTGTCAACTTCCAAATTCATAAAGCGTTAATGCTTTAAAAGTTTCAACTGGATTGAGCCCTCTTTGTCAGTACAATTTCCAGAACACAATTACCTGTCTATCTAACTGTCAAATATGTCTCTCAGAGTAATTATTGCTGACATGAAAGTGGGAAAAAGACCTAACAGACAGAATGCCCGACCAGCCAATCAGATCCGTTTTGATGAGGATGGTCTGGGATACACGCATGAAAGAGGAATCACATCCGAGCTTGATGGAGTCCGAAGAAGGTATGTCTGTGCATTGCTTATTTGAGGTGGAATTTTAACACACCATTGTATTTGCTGTTTGGTGTAACTAACACTTAACACTTTCTTATCAGGAGGAACTTGTTCTCAGGGAAAAGGCTTGGGATTTTCTCCCCCCCTACTGATCATGATGCAGCCAACGTAACAATAGGTATGAAATGATAAATAGATGATAATAAATAAATACGGTAAAAACTATTCTGCTTTTATCCAATTTTCTGGCGTTTTCTTATGCAGATTTACAACCATGTTGTTTTGGGCTTTTACTATTGCAGAGAGAAAGTGTTTGTTATTTGACATTACCAACAAAGTCATAACAATATATTATTGCAGAGCAGACAGTTCCTACACTCTGAGCACTCCTACACTCTGTTGCTTCTGAATTATTAATATACCCCATTATCACTATACATCATACAATTCTTGTCAATACAAATATTAGAAAAGGCAATGTGGCTCATGTCAAATGCCCTTGCTACCACTACACTACACTTCATTAAAACAATTGTTTTCCCTTTTTAGAAGGATGGTGAAAGTAAATTGTTGTGTATTATCCTGCATACATAAATATGTAACTTTTATACTGTAAGTGTGTATTAATGTGAAAGATACTTGGGTACAGCCAGCTTATGTAAAATTATCTAGAATACAATTATCAGTTAACATACATTGATTATAACTTTATTAATCTCTTGTCTACCATAACACTCGTATTTTCAGCAAAGCCAACTCTGTGGGACATAGACTTCACTAACCAGCTGGTCACATCCACCAATCAACTGCCCCGCAATGGATTTGATGAAATGATTCAGTGGACCAGGGAAGGGAAGCTTTGGCAATATCCAATCAACAATGAAGCTGGTCAGTGCGAGTGTGGGGGTGTTTACACTATGTTTTGCCTAGGACAGTGTTCACTGTGTTTTCATTTCTTTCATTAGGCATGGAGGAGGAAGCCAGTGTCCAATTTCATGAGCACGTACTTTTGGAGAAATACCTGGAGGAAGGGTTCCCCCGTCAGGGACCCGTACGACATTTCATGGAGCTAGTGGTCACTGGCCTAGCAAATAATCCTTATCTGACAGTCCGACAGAAGAAGGAACATATTTCCTGGTTCCAAGACTATTTCCAGCAGAAGGAAGATATCATTAATGAGACAGACGTTTACCTCAACTGACCTGCTTTCTCCCAAACTATGGTATGGACACAGAAAGACAGGCTCACATAATTGGGCACCAAAAGCATCTCTGTCTAGAGAATGAAATGCATGGAAGTTTGTGAGATTGGGGGATATTTCTTGTTATGGGGAGAACTGTTTAGAGAGCATTGACAAAGTCTTCATTTGAGTGTTTATTTCTAAATTGTCCATGGAAATAAATGTTTGTTTTGTATATAGTTTCATTTTTCTGCAGTTATTTTATTATTATTATTCATTAGAAAAGACCCACAGAAACACAAAATTAGTTTAAAATTATCAATAGGAAAAATTGTCTCGTTTCATGTTTGTATGGAAATGTAGGCAACAAGATATGACTAGATGAAAAAAAGTGTTACTGTTTCCACTAGATGGCAATACTGAATACGGGGCTTCCCCCTCTCAGTTCAAAACGACTCTATTATAATTATAACAGTCAGTCAGGTGTTGTGGCCAAAACTAGAATATTTCTTATTTAGACAGTTTACTATTTTGCGGTTAACTGGATGTTAGCCTACATAATAAGACATATGTATGTATGACACAACATTTAAGTAAATATCAAACTTTTAAATTAAAATCAAAATATTGTAACATTTAATTAATTTATTCCCTCCATATTCACTAATACAAAAATTCCAAAAAAGGATAGTGAAATAAAAGTACAATTTTAAAGTATTAAATCACGTTTATGCTTCTGACAAACTAGGTTGCCTGTCTACTACTAAACCTTAAGTATGAATTTCGATTCTTAGTAGGAAGGCTATGTTCTTTACCGCCTTTATCTACTGATATATTGTCATTGGTGGGTTCAAGTTGTCAGTCAGCCTCTGTGAGGTGGGTGTCTACCGGCTTCTCCGGCTTTTACACACCATAACATTGTCGTTGCCCAGACGAGAGGATCGTAAGATAGCTTACTGCTTAACAAACTTTCTAAGTAGAGTTGAGCCGTTTCACATACTCTCTGTGTAACGCATTGCTATGTCGTGCGTTACAATATATTTGAGCATGTCTTGCAAATAATGCTTGACATGTAAAGATATTTTCTACAATATATTTTTACAAAGGGAAGATTTGAGTGTCTATACGACTGACGGATTCTGATATGACTGAGATAGCGCCATATGTTGAAATAGACCCGGACTTTGAGCCACTCTCGCGGCCACGATCATGCACCTGGCCGCTACCTCGGCCCGACTTCGACGAGCCGACGAGCTCCAACACATCTTCTCCAGCATCCTCGGTAAAGCAGGAACCAGGGGGAAATGCAGAGCTCGCCAGTAACCTCACCTTGTTGGCACAGACCGAGGACTATGCAGAGCAGAAAACGCCTGCGATGTGCAACGATTTTCAGTGTCGGGAGACCTGTGTGCACCTCCATTCACAGGCAAGACCGCGCCATCCACCGTTGCATAACCCAGGACTCCCGCTCCCCCACCAGCAACAAGTGGCTCCTGGCGTCAACTCATTGAATACTTCCCAGAGGAAAACGAGTTCCTCCCGGAGGAACGCCTGGGGAAATATGTCCTATGCCGACCTCATAACCAAAGCCATCGACAGCTCACCTGAGAAGAGGCTGACGTTATCTCAGATTTATGACTGGATGGTGAAGAGTGTACCTTACTTCAAGGACAAAGGCGACAGTAACAGCTCAGCTGGCTGGAAGGTGGGCACTTTATTCTTTATTATTGTAGAATAGATTATTTTGAGATTAAAAATGACACCCTACAGAAAATACAATTTAACATAGAAACTTGTAGGCCTTATTAGAAATATTAGTATGGACGATATTTCACCATCCCCATATTGCAACTGCTTTGGAATGTCCAAACTCTGTTTGTAGAACTATAGGGATCTTTTCCACTCATGCAAAGTACCTATTGTATAATTTGTTATGGTAGTTGTATTTTGGAGAAAAACAATGCACTTGTAATCTGTGCATGTGAGGCTTCATAGATGTGCAACATGTTCTAAGACATCTGAACTCAAGTTACCTTTTTAAACAATTGCAGTGATTTGTCGAGTCCATGTGCTCTTCAACTGTGGCAGCTTGAAAACACACTGCACTAGACCTATACCTACCGTCTTGGTCAGAGTTGTGGTACATTATCTGATTATAAACATCCTATGGGCTGGACTAAGACAGCACTTGTTAAATACACAAGAATAATGAATGCATTTGTGCATATAAACCTGCATTTGTTGAATCGCCTGTTAACAGAACGCAGTTAAGGTAGCCTACAATAAAAATGTATTATGTAGTAACAAATTACAGATTATGTTTCATGGCAGGCTATGTGGCTCTGTCAAATGGGATGATTTTCTAAGAATGTTTATTGTTGGATTTTCATTAACATAAAGTAAGCATTGATAGTGTGAATATGGTTTGAAAAAATAAGAGAAACCTATTTGGAACATATTATAAGCAAGCCAATTTGTTATACATCCATTCAACTGTTTTTATGTATCAGAATTGTGTAGTTCTAGACCTTTCGTTAACCCTGAGTCCTGTGAGATGTTTAACTGTCAGTTATGTCAGGAAATGACTTTGTGAAAATCAGTTCCCAAAACAAAGCAGCCTAAATATCTCAACTATAAATTAGACCATACAACTCGACTAAACTTTCCCTTCTTCCATTTCTGTATGTCTGCAACTACGTATACCTGAGCATGTTTTCCTGCAATTTAGGTACAGATACACTTGCATGTTTTTACCAAAGCAGCACTAAGTAGTGTCTACCTACATTCCCTTGACAAAAACAGGAGGTGACACACACATACACACACACACACACACCTCAATCACATGGACTGTTGGTAGGAGGAGAAAAGAGGTGGAGGTGGCGATGCTGGGAACGTCAAACATCCTCCATTCCAAAGCTGTTCGCTCATATCTTTGTGTCCCTGTCTTCTAGAATTTCCGCAACGGATGCCACAGCATGGAGAAAGGGATTGTTGCCCTCTATCATATCAGCTTCTTTCCTTTGTTTTAGACCTTTTGCTGAACGGGGCTTTGTAATTTTCCAGAGGAAATTTTGAGACTGTGGAATGTCATGGATTTTTTGGCTCTGAATGCCAGCAACTATGTTACCATGATTGTTTGAACACAAGCAGTCAGGAAACAATTTGAGAATTGTATCATTTATTTAAATAATTTATATTTTTATTGCACATTAAGTGGCAATACAAGCACACTATGGACTTAGCCTAACCTTTATCGTTTGCCTTTTTAGATTCAGGCTTACCAACAATAACTAGGGATTGCACAGTGAATCAAGCACTGAGTGTATGCCAGAATAGGTCATTGATTAGAATCTCACTCCTTGCTGATGAAAGAAAGATAAAGCAGGTGCAAACACTCATGTTATATTTTTTATAGTTGATCTGTACAATATGTTTAACATTAAAATAGCAGCAAACAATTGTTTTCTATGTAAAGCTAGTGGAGTAATTGCCTGCTAAGCAGATACTGACATCACACTCCCTCTAGTGTTTTAACATAATCATTTAACATGCATGTAGTCTGTTGTGTGAGCTCCCAAATATCACATTCCACATTCTTGCTGGGTCTTGGAACTACTTGTTAATCGTTATTTTTACTCTTTCCTGTTTAAAAAAAAAACAAAAAAAAACACAGCACCGTCCCTCACAATGAACGATGATGCATTTCCTGCCGACTGGATGGAAAACAGTGCCATGTGTTAACATCCCGCCCCCCCACCCCCCTTCCTAAAAAACACAAGGTCAGGACTAGAAAAAAATGAGGAACTGCTAGGGCGGCACAACCGAGCCTTGCACACGGCAGCTTCTGTGTACCTATTTCTGCTCTCAGTAATATTGGTCTACTTCAACATTCATTGTCCTGTGTTATTGCCTCACATCGATAGGCATCCTGAGTCAGCATCTTGGATGGGAGAAATGCAACAACAAAAAAAAGGATCATTCATGCTCCCAGCTGCAAAAGCCCCACCTATCCCTGTAATTACACAAAGTGATAACACTAACACCCACTGTGGGTGGACTAGAGGGTATTTGCTTTGAAACTCTGTGATAATACAACTCCACCTATAACACTGAATGTGTGTGTGTGGGTACTGTGGTGTGTGTGTGTGTGTGTGTGGTAGCATCATGTAGCCAGATGGACGGCTGGTTCACCCAGGTTATTTGTGGAGCCACGTGCTTTAGAGGCCGACAGACAGGCTTACAGTAGTTTACCACCATACTGGAACACCGTGTTTTTCTCAATGAGCTGTGACCTAATTCAACTTAAGATTTCTAAAAACAGGAAGTAGCGCCACTTTGCGTAACTGGCACCACTTCACTGTGAGTTTACATGCACTGTATGTAGACCTACACAGTACAGTATGTGTGCTGGTTTCCAGACATACTACATAAATGTAAAATATAATGGTACAAAATACATGATCATACTAAAATCATACAAAAATAAAGTTTCTGTAGTATTTTTAAAAAGAGTTTGTAGTTGGTAAATTTGTATTTCTATTATAAGAGATCAGGTGCCGTTATTGTACTTTATTGGTAAATAATGTTTGTGGTATCTTGCTTCTGGTTCATTTGAACTTGTTTGAAAGCTTTACTTTCAGTATTCTCTAACTTGGTCAAAATAAAATGTGATGTTTGTTTTATACATTGTTTGATCATGTTTGATGATCATTGATTGATTCATTGGTCACAAAGTTTTGGGCCTGTAATGGCACCAAATATTGTGTACATACTGTACCTAACAATAAACTGGTTATAAGTGTATAAGGCAACATTACTGTACTAACCAATAAAATAGAATACTGAAGCTTTCAAACCAGTATTATTATAGAGCTTTATGGGAAGTTGGGTTCTCAGAGAAGAAGAAATACAGGAAAAATATGTATGAATGATATGTCTTGAAATCCCAATGTTAGATGTATGTATACGAGTCCCAGTAAAACTTTATGTAATAAGAAAGCAAAGCTCTGGGCTTTCAGAGAAGATAGGGTATGTAGGGCCTGTGCCATTGGGGTGGGGGAGCAGGCAATCATATAATTAGCTGGGCTCAAGCTAAAGTCTGTGCATAATCAACAGTCCACTGTCCATAGACGTCCACAACTATGGTCCAAGTCTATAATGATTCATAGAATTCCACAGCAATATTGAGGCTGGAGTGTAGGAGATGAAAGAAGAAATTCATAAAGAAGAAATAATTAAGTAAGCGATTTGATGAAATACATTAAGTATTGCCCAATCCTTAAATTCTTGTAGTTGGCCTTTCCTTCCACGTTGCACATAACCTGAGGAATGTGAGTTGTTTTAAAGATTAGGAATATTGATTGTTATCTGTGTGTAGCCTTTGTGATACCTTGTCTTTGCAACCCACGTGAGGTGACTGCTGCATGTGGGAACTCAATCCTCAGCTGAAGTTTACCTCTCACACATATGCCAATGCTGTACTCCAATACCATTCATACTAGCAGTGTGAGGGCGTGTAGCCCAAGTAGGTCTCTCGGCTTGTTCCTTGCATTTGTATTGGGATGCCTAATTATGGCAAGAACCAGAGGAGAAACTCTTAATATAGGTATGTTCTCTTCATCTGCAGATACTATATGGAAGCCTCTACAGTCCTGTAGCCTTTGGTCTCAAACTTAGGTTTAGCTTTGCTTGGGAGGGAGATGGTACACAACACCAGGAAGTGGTTGATTCTGCCACTGTAATCTCTGCAAGATGTGCGCTCTTTGAAATTGTTTCTCATTTGCATTCGCTTTGTTGAGCAAATGGCAACCTACATGAAAATACCCTCTCTGACATAGAAGGTTTTAATAGACTGGTTCATTACTACCTTACAGGCTAAAAGGGCAATCCAACACTCAAGATACTCTTCACTGTTCAGTGACCTTTCTTTCTTAAAAGAGAAGTTTGTCTTGAACAGTCTCTTTGGGTGCCTCCTGTTGCTTATATATGTATCCAAAAATTGAGTCAGACAACCATTACGCTGGCTGCACCTGTCCTTACAACTGGGCCATGTTTGTTTTCTTAACCTGTGACCGTTACTCTAAGCCTCATGCTTCACTAAGCTAGCAACAGCAGCTGTAACTATTAGCTTGTTTTGTAGTTCACTGTGTGCACAGGAACTGACACTGACTATATTCCCTAGAGAATGCAGATAATGTATACATTAGAATCTCTTCTCAACTGTAACATCACCGATAGGTCCTCCATCTCTCTACACAGAGAAAGTGGTATATTTTTGCATTAATTGAAACTATCATTGCATAGCCTACTACACAAAGTAGGAGTGAAACAACATGGATGAGCTGTATGCTGACTCAGTTTGGCACTTGATAGCGCTTCACTCGGGAGCAGGTGGACTCACAGCAACTACTTGGCTTCTGCTGCATACAGCATGCTGTCTATACATGTGGCATTTGTGAGGGTATGATGGAAATAGACTGTTTCAGAGGGAGAATAAACCTTTGCTTGGGGAGTGTCCCTGCACACAGACAACTTTGTACCAGTGTGATAAAATCCAGTAGAAGAATAATATACATTTTACACAATCTAATGGTAAGTGGCACCCACAGACTGTACTGACCTACATTTGTGTCTGGAATTGCCCTCGTGGCTAAAGCCAGTGTTACACACATTGTCCATTTGGTTTGAAACTCCAAGAGCACATTCCCCTCCCCTGAGTGCTAAATGGATCTCACTTCACAATTCCTCCCCTCCTTTCTCTACACCCCACCCCACAGTCACCTATACTGTACATGCACTGTTATGCACAGAAGTTTCAAACATAAACCGAGGTCAGGGTTATACATTGGTGGCAGGGGAGCACCGCACTGTAATCTAGGAATGTCTTTTTAAGCAATCTTTAAGCTGTTGTTTGCTGTTATAACGGTGACACATACTGTAGGCTCATATGGCTACATTGTTGTCACACTAACCGTGTGTGTGAGAGAGAGGGGAACCTCCCGAGTTGGCGTGAAAGGGGGAGCCTTTTGTTCTTTCTGGGTCTAGCTGAACCCTGTCTGAGACACACATCAGGATTCATGGTATCTACAGTCTATAGATTCTCATAGATTCTCATCAGAATCTATCGCTGTGTGCATCTCTGCAGCAACATGAGTCAAATGTGTGTGCACTTTAGCTAGCAGTGTGCGTTTCCCCCTGCTGAGACTTTGAGAAGAACATCACACCTCAGGCCTCACGTCCTCTGCCAATGACTAATTTGGTGTTTATCATTCGTCTGCAAAGGGAGGGTACATCAAAGGAACGGAGAGGCATACATGCACTGGGAAAATCACCACGGCTCACATTCACCACACAATTACCATAAATATTAGAACCACGAGATGAAACCCAGGGCTAAACCAGCATGTCACATCTGATGCAGCCCCCTTCTCAGCTCACTGTTAGCATACAGTATTTCTGTCAGCAGCAGTGGAAGAGCTCGTGCTCAGCACACACTGAACTCAGTGACCCCAGCTCTCGCAGCAAAACCTTCTCAGTTCCTTCTGACGCCCTCCCATGCCTCGAACTCTGTAACCTCTCTTGTGTTTTCTTCCCCTTCTTTCTCGTCACATAGTTCCCTATTCCTTTTCCATCGGGATTCAAAACATCTCTGTTGATCTGCGCTCTCATCTTGTACTTTTACTGGCCTCATGGTTATACAGTAACACTCATTGTAGTTTTCTTTATTCTGTCTATTATAGGTCTTCCATTTTTCTATTGTTTAGGTTTAAGTGATGAAGGAACCTTTGTTAAATCCTTGACATCATATATTTCTTACGTACATACAAATAGGAAATAATCCCATATAATCCTATAAAAAAGGTTTTATTCCTGTTCAACATGTGCCACACGTGTTGAATAGGAAATGAAACCTTTTTTTTTCCTTCACCTCCATTCACTTGCTGATCACTGTCTCTATTAATACTGATGAGTAGTACACTTCATTACTTTACGATATACTGTATTTACGTTTGATCTGATTATTTTAAACATTGCATCAATTTGAGTATCCATATAATCACATACTGTGCTTTTATTTGGAATTATTTGATATCAGCGTGTGAATCTGTACATTTAATTAAAGTTACATTTCATATCAAGTATAGATCCCAATGGATGATATTTATCTAAGGCCATTGCAGCTTGTGCGTGTAACACTATAAATCATAGACTGATAAATGGACATTGAGGAAGGCATTTGCCAAAAGCCTAAACCGAAGACAGACATTTTAGTGACTCACTTGGACAATCCCTCTATTGTAGTTTGAATGTGAGCGTCTTTATCTCCATTCGCTGTATATCCTTGTAGAGTGCTGTGGTTGGGGACATCTGGCTTTACTAACTTCAGGGAGTTACTGTTGTGTTCACATGGGCATTTGGGGGAAATTCCCTATGAGCTTTTTCTTGTCTTGTGTTGCTTTTTGGTCTTCTTTTTTAGTATCCAGCATCTATTGCAGACGTCTGCAAGGTTTTGTCTAGACTACTTAGCTATCCAGAAACCTGTGCCATAAGGCTCAGTCCAATTAGGTGGAAATAGATAGTGCTGTTCAAAATAACGACTCACTTGCAGTCAACTGAACTCAAGTGCAGACGGTGTTGGCGTCAGCATCCCTGTGGAATGCTTACAGTCCGTGCCCTAGTGAATGGAGGATAAAAGGGTGTTTTGCGCAATATTCTGAAGGCATCCATAACTTTTTGTACATAGGCTACAGTACAGTATGTCTGTTCCCTTTTTATATCAGCATTTAATGCTTTGTATTCATGGATTAAAAGAAAATTTATATATTTGTGCCGAATGAATTGATTGGTCCAATTTTGTTATTTTTTATTTTTGTTTTGTTTTGTTATTATTAATATCGTGGAAATATGGAGATATTTATTGCTTAATATTCCTCTTATCCATAGATGATGTTGATTATGAAGACATTTATATTTTGGTTGGTTATGCATTTGATACAAAATGTAAACCTTTAATTGATCTCTGGGCCGTTCCGACAGTTTGGTGGGACAGGTTGGGTGGAGGGGGTCACACAGGTGAAGCTAGGTGGAGTCTACAGGAAATGTGCGACAGAGTAGTTGAAATGACTAATAATGACTCTCCTCTTCTTTTCTTCAATAGAAGTGCCTGACAAAGAAGATTATGCCTTTTTATAGAATTACCTACTGTATCTTAAAAAGATTGCCAGCTATATTGAAAGGATAAATATATATTTACAGTATATAATGTGACCAAATGGCCATATTTTTGTGACACTTCATAATGTATGTCCATACATGCAAAGCTCAGAGGGCGTTGAGACAGCAGGGTGTAAAATGGAAAAATCTCTCAGGACAAAATATTGGCAGGATATGGCCATACAGTATATGTTTTTGCTATGACTCCCCACCTCATTTTCCGCCTGTGTAAAATGATTTCTTTTGCCCCACAGGTTCAACAAGCCATATCATTTACAGTAACTCCAACTGAGCACTGACTGGGTCTTACTTGAATATCTTATTTGTATTGGTGGACTCTGATGCGAGTGAGCTTGTAGGTGTGTGCTTGTCAGGATGTGAAAGAGTCATGGCGGCATCAATATACTATTATTAAAATTAACCTCATGAACATGAAATGATGAAACAATGATGAAACAATGTTCCCCAAAATGTTTGATCCTTTATATTCATATTAATGTTTAACTAGTGATTTGGCACTTGATTCATCATGGATTCATTCAATGTTTCCTTCCAGAACTCTATCAGACACAACCTGTCGCTTCACAGCCGGTTTGTGCGCATGCAGAACGAGGGCACAGGAAAGAGCTCATGGTGGATGCTTAATCCTGACGGAGGCAAGAATGGCAAGTCTCCTCGCCGCAGAGCCACCTCCATGGACAACAACATTAAGTTCACCAAGAGCCGCGGGAGAGCCGCAAGGAAAAAGGTACTGTTGCCTTTTCATTATTGCATCTTTCATCTATTCCACTATGCCCATCCTAATCATCTGTTTACTGTATATCTCCAGCCGTCCAATAATTGATACATTTTCATTAAACTCCTTGAATTGCATTCACAGTATGCATCATGTAAATACAACTGTATAAAATATTACATCTTTCAACTCATATTTTATGTTTGCCCATATATTCTGCTTCCACAAAATCCATCCTTAACTGGCAAACAGAGAGGTTGGAGAGATTGTAACTGCCTTACATATTGTAGTGCGTCTTAAATGTGACCCACAGCATACCTAATACATAATTGTCATCATCATTATTAAAATAAAAAGTTGGAAACTAAGTAGAAAGTATGGTTAAACATCGATACTGTATGCCGCATTGTGTACAAAAATATTAAGTTACAGATATTATTATACCCTCTGAGCTCTTTGTGTGTTCCTGTTCCT
This sequence comes from Aphredoderus sayanus, assembly GCA_027564795.1. Taxonomy (NCBI): domain Eukaryota; kingdom Metazoa; phylum Chordata; class Actinopteri; order Percopsiformes; family Aphredoderidae; genus Aphredoderus; species Aphredoderus sayanus. Next base: position 19,291 of record JAODUG010086583.1, read on the forward strand.
ACCGTAGGTGGCGCTACAGGAAGGCGTGGAACACACAGCAAGCAGCCCTGGTTCCCAGTACACCAAGTGGCTGGGAAGCCCAAACTCCCACAGCAACGACGACTTTGAAACCTGGAGCTCCTTCAGGACGCGCACAAGCTCCGATGCCAGCACCCTGAGCGGTCGCCATTCACCCTTCCTGCCTGAACAGGACGACCTGGGGGAGGCCGACGTCCACATGGGGTATCCTGGAGCGACCGGGGCCAAGTTAACCGGCACGCTGCCCAGCCTGTCTGAGGTTGGGGGGTCCATGGGCCAACAGGGCTCAGAGAACCTCATGGAAAACCTGCTGGACAACCTGAACCTGTTGTCTCCCAAGAACCCCCAGCTGACCTCCGACTCCCCCAACTCCTCCACTTCTTCACTGCTGCGAAATAGCCCCTACAGCCTCCCAAGCATGGCCCGCCATCCCCAGCAGGACTACCGCAAGTGCCTGTACGGCCAGCAACAGATGAGCTCTTTGTCTCCTGTCCCTATGCGGACAGTCCCAGACGCCACGTCGGGCTACGGCTCCTTCGAAAGCCATTACAGCCGGCCCCCGGGCCTCCTGGATGACCTGCTGGCCACGGGAGGGGACCTCCGCGGCGCGGCGGCGGCGGCGGCGGCGTCTCGGGCGGGCAGAGGAGGGTGCCTGCCGCCAAGCTACGGCAGCCACTGCAACGTGGGGGGGCACAACGGAGCCAATATGATGAGCCATTCTCCCGCTCAGCCCGTCTCCCACGTGTGTGCTCAAGCCATGCCTCGGCATGGGCCCTCCGCCTCGCAGGCCCTGAACGGCTGCAGCATGGTGCCCCTGACACGTCTGGCGCGGGGCCCCCCGTGTATCAACAGCCTGCGGACAGGGGTGCAGATGCCCCCGGCCCACCAGACACACCCCGCCGGGGCTCCTCCGAGCTACGGCAGCCTCAACGGCTTCATCAGGCATCCCCCCAACCCCCCCCACGGCCATCACCACGAGAGGCTGCCCAGCGACCTAGACAACGTGTCCATTGAAGGCTTTGAGTGCGACATGGAGTCGGTCCTCCATGACACCCTCATGGACGGAGACGCGCTGGACTTCAACTTTGACCCCACGGCCGGCCCCCACGGGTTTCCCCAGCGGGTGAAGCCCAACGCTCACAGCTGGGTGTCCAGCTAGGCAACTGGAATGCGGAGAGCATGTGGACACCCAGACAGCCGAGGCTCCAACAAGTATTCTGTCACATAAATAAGTCAAATAAGTTGAACCCTCCTGTTGTCCTCCGGGTCAAACTGACCCAAATCACTAGCTCTTTGTGGCAGATAGAAGGCGCCAATCCTAATTCTACAGTTTACATATACTGTACATATGATGTGCACTGCTGGCACAATCAGGTTTGTGTTTGAAACCCGAGGACAACAGGAGCGAGTAAATAAACATAGCATTGACAATAAAGAGAACTACACAATCAAACACAATCGGACACAATCTGGTGGCACAGTATGGTAGTGCGTTTGAAAACCGAGGACAACGGGAGGGTTATTAAGGGACCTTCCTTCACATTTTACAAAATAATAAATAATGTGGTTTGAAATTCTGAGCGTGCAATCTCCTCCTCCACATAATTCGGGATGTCTCGCACTCATCTCTACTTTTCCCCCTATTGAGTTCCTAGGGTCACACCAGTCTCCACCCCTCCCCCTACAACATGGATAGTGTTGATATGCAGTATGTGTCTGATTGCTTTTTTATCCACCTGTACCTACTTGTATACGGTACCTCAGCTACACCTCATCAGCGTCTCATTCAGAGGATAGTAATCTAAAGAAGTGATCCACATACAGAGGCTGGAGACAATGGAAGGACCATGTTCTAGTGTCTTGAGTTATTGGCATTATGTTACAGTTTTATTGAATCATGTGGGGCACAGGTGGTTGTCAAAGCTGTTTCACAGCATAAAGTAAATTAGACAATAACCCGACATTGCCCTGTGTTGGTCCTATGTAGGAAAACGTTAAACGCAGCAAACGCAACGCAGGTTATTCTGAAAATAATTTGTTTAAGTAAACTGCTTAGACATTGGGAATTAATTTATCAGCTTCTCTTGGCTGGAAAATGTGCCTACTTGGGATTTTTAAGTAAGAAAATAACTGGAACATCGTTGTATTCATTTATATTCACTTGTAGTTGTTCCAGTGATCAGTCAGCCTAAAATATGTAAGTAAAATCATCATACTTTAATAAAAAGTAGAAACATCTTCGTTTGTTTCTGTGCATTTAAAAAAATCTGACATGGAATTTGTATAAACATAAACTCTTTTAATGAATATGGATTGAAAATACTCATTAAACCTACACATCACAGGGTTTGAAATTTGTCTGCCAGTTGTCCCTGTTACCCACCAAAGAGATATCTAGTATATTAGCATTAATGCATGCTAATTTGCTGTGCTTTATGAAGGTGTATATATTTTCTATGGTCGTAAATGTAAATATATGAATACTTCAAATGCTTAATATTTGTTACTAACTTTTTAATTCATGTCTATTATATATTTTATGTTGGATACCTTTTTCCATACTTTTTATTATGTTTACATTTTTCATTACATATATCAATGGAAATACCACTCATACCTCAAAATATTTTACCTCCCACTCATTGAATGGATTTTCTCCTGCCTATTTTTCCAGTATAAGTAGATGTATGGAATTTGACTTAATTTTTTAAACATAACTTGTTATTTATGTGATGACCTCACCATGTCTGGTTGAGTTTATCTTTGCGTTGTTAATGTTATATTCTCAAAACGCCATTACTGTAATTACTGTTGAGAAATCACTGTAAAAAGTATGTTCCATTTGAAATTAAAAACATTATTTTCCAACTTATACTTTCCAAATGACTCTTTTATGTAGAAATATTTACAGTGAAAGGGTAGTATGTTTATGATGTGGGTGGGGAAAAGAGTTTTGTCCAAATGGAAAAGAATAACTCAACTAAAATGTTCATAGCTTATCTGCTGTCTTTAAAATTACTTTTGAAATGGATAATTTTGACAATGTTTTTCAAGTAGGCTACATCCTACAAACAACTATTGTGCTTGTGTAATTTCATTAAGAGATGAATGACATTCAGATAAAATGATAGAGATTTTCTGTTTCATTGCATGTTGCATACAGTGTGGGCAGGAGTTACTTTTTTTAAGTCAGTAGACCACTATTAGTGAAATAATAATACAATGTTATGAATTTCTAGGTCTTTGAAAAGGTTTTAAACTATGTCATTTTTATATGTGACTTCAGAGTGTGAATTTATGTTTGACAGAAAATATAATGCTTGGTTGTAATTTTGGAAAATTATGGCATACTTTTACATGAACTTTGAATCCATTTGGAGTCATGTTTTAGGCCCACTGTAACATCTTAGATGGTATCTTCAGCAAAGCTGGCTGTAAGGAATGTGGCCTATGTGATTAGGCACACAATATTAACAAGCACACATGGGGTCCATATGCTTTCCCAGTATGAACGAAACACTTAGCTGGAGCCTTGGAGGCCAAATGAGGACACACAACTCGAGGCAATGGGTCAGAGGATCTAGGATGGCCTCTAGTTGTGCATGGTTCTCTTGATTTGGTCAATTATGAAGAGCATTTTAGACTCAGCCAAAATGAGGATATCTACAGAGTGGTTTGTTTGAAGAATCACATGATCTGGTGAGACACATCAGCAGAACAAGTCACAAAGCACTCTATTTAAACATACACTATATTTAGCCTACATAACATAAAACATACATTATATGAAAGAAATGTCATATATCTTTCATATATATATATTTCAAGAAATATTGTACTTTGAGTACAAATGGTAATTTACTCACAAGGACAAGTCCAAAGTACATCAAGATAGTTTTCAAACCTTATTGATATCGATTGAATTTAGAGCAACAACAATCACGTTAAAGGAAAACAGCATGAGTAACCAGAAGAGGTAAGAGGGTTTTGATCAGGATTTGAATCATTCAAATATATCCCCTTTATAAATCATTCAAATTTGCCACTGACATAAGCAACTCAATAAGCCACATTCAGATTGGACAATCGAACACATTAATATGATTCTTTGTGTGGAAAAGCCCATAAATACAATCCACAATATAGCGCTATGCACAGATATGCAAAATAACATGCATTGTTACTTACTTGTATAATTTAAAAGTGATCCCTATTATTTCACAGGCCCACATATTTTTATTTAAGCAATATATCTTCATCTTCATAACTTCATCTTATAACAGGATCGGGTCACCTCTCCTACCTTAATGGTCAATGAGGACTATTGAGCTTTAAGAAGATAGGCAGGCAGGGTTAAGGAACCCAATACTGAAAAGGTTACAATGTGGGAACAAAATTCTCAGTGAAACTATATCATAACTATTCTATCTTTCAAGTTCTGCAGTTAGTCATATACCTACAATGCCTGCAATGTATGTTTCCTGTGGCAACCTGGCCTTTATACCAATTATTCTAAATGTACTTCCTCATTACCTGTCATTTAGTTGGCTTTTCAGAATCCAAGCCTCATTTGTCCTTTTATCCTTGTTGTCCTGCAGCTGACAGTGAAGCTGACTTCAGTCAATCAATCAATCAATCAATCAATTAAAGTTAGTTGATGTGGTTTTACTTCAAACATACAGTGAGGCTACTTGGTATCCCATTGTTTCATTTGTATCCCCCTGCCTATGTCTCCATTAAATAGCACATTAAAACTTTCTAATGTTATTCAGAAGTACTGAGGCCTATGGAGCAGTCCAAATGTAAAGCACAGAATGCAAATGCACATCCAACCTGCACTTTGCCCTGCAACCCTGATGCACAGAGGTAGAGCAGTATGCAGATTCATTTGTGATGACATTAACAGGAAGCAGCCTGCTGATCTACCCTGCTGTACTGTATGCCTGAACAGGAATCAGGCCTAGTGTTGATATTTATTTATTCTAGTTAAGCCATCATCTTCATCATTATCTCCTGCCTACAACCATGTCCTTTCACGTCTAAGGCCGTTTTTAAGACTCTTACATTTGCCTTCTAGTGAAATGTCTGCAGATTAATGTATGTTCATGTCAAAACACATTGGTCCTTATGCACAACATCCATACCAAGTCAAACCACCATATATTAGTAATATATGTTATAGTAATATATATAATATATACAATTTTTTTTGGATTAATTTACATTTACTGTAACTCTATGGTTTTACACTACCACCTTGTGGAAGATATTGTTACAACCACTAAATAAATGCCACTGTCCTTATCTAATTTTCTTGGTTTTGACTATTTAACAGCATGGTTCACTGTTGAACACATTGTTTAATATGACTATCACATACAGGTGAAGCTTCAAATAAATTAACTTGACCTTAAATAACAACCGACAAGAGTTTAAAATTGATAAATTATCTTTAATAGAGTTCAGGATAGCCTCAGAAAAAATATTCTTAGCATACATTTACAAATAGTCTAAACATTTGTAATATTAAACAGAAAGACTACAACAGATAAGACCATTTATTCTCCGACTTTTATTTCTCATTATTGCTTACCTGTAGTATTGTTAACACTTTTATTGCAACAAATAAATTATTTTAAAAATATTTTTTAATGTGCAAATAACAATCACATGTGACTAACTGTAAACTATAAAAGTGGAATAGAAAATAAAAGGTTGCATGGACACAATGACACAATGTGAAGCGCATTAACAAGCTGCATAAAAAGAGGCTGCAGGTGCCCTCGAAGCACACAATACAGAGTGTAACAGTGTAAAATGCAAGTACATAACTATATTATTCGTCATAGCACCAACTGAATGTTACCTCATGCATACGCAGCAATGTGTAATATAAGAGCTTAAGAGCTTGATGGAATACTATTAAGCATGTGTCCTAAAACATTATTCCTTCAACAAATCTTCTTTCATCTCTAAGATAATAACATGACCCCCCTGCCTCAAAGAAAATGTACAATCTCCATTATGACTGTGTGTAAAATTGTGTTAAACTCCACTCATTATACAGTGCAATGCTACAGTATGTGGGTGGTTAATTTAGTGAGCAAAATTGTCTTTGAAATACTATACTCTATTTAAGATACTGTAGTAGTTATGATACTGTAGTTACTATTGTTTTCAAGTCATAAGCTATATTTGCCTATTAAACTACAACTGTAACAAAAAACATATAAGTAAATACATAAATTACATAAATCTTAAAAAGAATTATCAAAACAAATAGTCACATACTACAAAAATATGTTCACAGCATTTTAAGGTGAATTGGTGCGATTAATGTAAAACTATTGACATTGATAAGATTTCATAACAAAATACAAAGCAGATGATAAATATATACCTATATACTGACCAGTAAAAAAATCTTATAAAACTGAAATGCACCACATGTTAAACTACACAGATATTTGTTAATGGTAATACAGTATAGGCTGAAGCCAATAACATAAATGTAATTGGGATTTGGTGTGTACTGCTTGTTCAGGATCCGGTGTTGGAAGGAGATTTAACAATCTAAACACTGATTTACACTTGGTCATACACTAGCAGTCATTAGATAACTTTGTTGAAAACCAGCTAGAACAGTTTATTAACCTCTGAAAGGGGGTCATGAGCTCAGAGGCCCTACAGCCATGTGTATGGACATCACCAGTGTCAGAAGCCACGTTGCTGACTGGAACAGGACACTGATGGCAGAGCAGATCGGCAAAAGCCCTGCAATGGAGCAGAATGTCTGGTCTGTCATCAAGAGGCGTACTAAAATTGACACTCAAACATGCAAGAGACCGGATAACAAAAATGGAGTTCACCACTGCCCTTTGACTCCATAACTCTTTTTACTCTGTTATACAATCTCTCATGAGTATACAACAGGGATCACAATAACAAAGCAAATTGGTTTTAAAGAATATAGGTTAACATAGACCTATACAGTACAAGTACAAATTCGAACAAGGTATTATCTTGCAAACCATAGGACTTTTGAAACACAACTGCAACAACAGCACCATCTACAGGTTGAAAATATTACTGCACAGTGATGTTACCAGGTACTAACATGAAACGCCAGATGCTTTTACATGCACAGAACATAGTTCTATGCACATATCCACACGTCCATTGAAATTGTTTTAAAAGGACAAGCGCTTTCAAAAAATACGTTGAGCAGGTGATTGGGTATACCATCTGTCTATCTGTAGGGACCGCAATTGTTGTTTCAAGTCGCTTTCGCTGTAGTCGCACGGTCTCGCACCTAAACTACGTAAGCCTTATAGATACCAGTCCACACTGATTGGCCACACGTTAGTTATACCGGACAGAATTGAAACGATTGCTTCTCCACTGATTCTCGCGACGAAGTCAAACTGAAGCTCGCAAGATCAGGATGGTCTCGCGAGGATAACCTGCTTACCCATGGCAGGTGAATTTAAGACAACCAAATACACCTGTTTGAACTGTAGTGGGTGCTGTTTCCACTGTTATTTTCCCACTTTAACCCTGTTGTCCATGGGTTTCAAACGCACTACCAGCAGACGATGCCAATCGCGGCACGTCATATGTCCGTGTTGTAGTTGGTGCCTTCTGCTGGCACAAAAATATGTGGTCATTTTGACCCATGGGACAGCGGCAGGGTTAACCCTCCTGTCACTCTAGGGTTAGAGTTAGGGGTAGGGTTAGGAAATAAGGTTTGAGAAGAGGTATTTTGCAGGTCATTATTGCGGGTTAATCCCGGTATTATCTTTGGGTCAAAAAGTTTAGGTTAAAATTAGCCTAAAAATTAATAATGATTTTATTATTATGTAGTATTTACCCTCTTGTTGTCCCAGGGTTGGGCCTTTTGCAGGTAATTTTAACCCCAGGGTGACAGGAGGGTTAAGGAGAATATTTATATGATGTCATGCCACTCACGCTGATGTACAGCCAAGCTGTTCTCCTTCCAGGTGGTGCCTTGGTACACCCTACACGTGTAGGTGTATGGCTTCTCATCTGCCAAGGGGGCCCATGTGAGACGGCACAGTTGGGGGTTGACCAGGCTGACGTTAGCTCTCCTCCGGGTGTCAGTGTTCACCCAGTTGACCATATTGGGGTACGTGCTTCCCACCAGCCGGCTGTCCTGTCTGTACTCGCAGTAGGCGCCCGATAGCGGGTAGGTGGGCGGGAACTCGCAGTCAACCCTCACATTGCGCTCCAGGTAGGTGAGACAGGGATACATCTGCGGCCCGCGAGGCGTGAACAGGAAGGCAGACGCCGCGGTCACTACTGGAAGGCCAACGACGAACGAATATTTAAATACAGAACAGCGCCAGAAAGGATTACAACATAGACGTTACTGCTGTTACTAAGTACTGCTGGACATAAAATACATAGCCTACTCTAAATAGGTCACACCTTTATATTGTACCTAAATATTCAAAATAGGCACATGCAGATTTTTTGATTTTATAACATTTCCTCATAAGAGCCACCTTGGTGTGACTAATTTGCCCTCTGCTTGTATAAACTTGATTCAATCAAATAAATGCAATCTCAAGCAAGGTGTCTGAGGAAATGAAACGTGCTGCTGATTATAAAACCTGCCCAGATAATATGGAATTCAAATAATAAAACGTTTAATTGCAACAATAAGAGACAATGCATTGCAGATGTGTGTGCTAATGTTCTGTACAATATACTGTAGGTATATATGTATCTGCCTGCATGTAGGCTACTGTACGGTAGTTCATAATTGAGACAACTTTGTTAATATAACAGATGCTATTCCGTAAATATATGCTCATCATTTTGTTCTGCGCATGGATATATCTGCATGATGGTATTACTAGTATCATGTTCACCATTATATTGCACAATTCGATGAATAAATGCCGTAGAAACAATCTAATCGAATAACTTTTGTCTAACCATACACATCACAATACATTTTAATAATACAAAAAATACTTAGCATGCTTTTGTTCTGCACGGCAGGTATTCCTACCAAAACAGAGGAACGCCGTGGCTGACAGACGCGTCTCCATTCCGACTGGTACGTTTATCCGGTCAGTTCAGCGCCTTCTAACGTTATGCCTGGTGAAGTTTGAACATGGGACATACAGCACACCTAGTGTAGGCATGCAACTTTACAGACAACATTGAAATTAAAGAGCTTCCATCGTATCAGAACTGACACACCAGTATAATATAATCGTGGCTACCTTAATAAAATAGCGGGGCAGGAGGGGTTCCAGATTAGATTCCCGGAGAATAGACTATAGTCTATAGCGGGTGACGCCCATGCGGTGTTTCACACTGCGGCAAGATGCCTTCCCTGCATTCACTGACAATTTGAGAAAAAATCTCCGCCGGACAGTGCGGAGCAATGACGGACGTACAGTAGTAGGCAGACCTAGTAACAGAATACATTGCAGACACGCATCCACAAGTTGCGTAATAGACTGGATCACCATTCATCCAATTCACGTTTTATTTTGTTAATTTCAGAATTGTATTAGCCTATCGGCTATCCGACAGCCGTTCCTACCTTGATCGATCGACTGTCTAAAGCAGTGCCGTAGTCTACGCCAGTTCTTATGAGCAGAGGCTTCACAGGCAGTTTGCATCACTATCCCCACCGACGTGCTGCAGCTGCTCCTGCTAGAACACTCCTTACATCCAATAGGCCCACTGCGAATACAAACATCGGGCTAGGGGTACAGTCTACTAATTTGATAACAAAATATTATTATTATGAATATTATGATTTTGGATCAAACATTACACACACAGTGTAATACCAACATGCACATATAGTGACACTAAACAATATGCTTTATTTATGTTCACTCTTCTTCGCCTTTATGCCTTTATTGGAGCAGTGATTTACAGTAGTCCACCATCCAACCTATACAGTAAATGTACTTTCTCAATCTCAGATCTCATTTTATGTGTTTCTCACTGCTATTGGAAGCTCATAGAAAATGCCTTCTAATTATTTGAAATGAAAATACACCCCAAAACAAAAACAGCAGCAGGCTATTTGGATTTGCAGTAGGTTTTGTATATAGTGGTGATCAAGTTCAGCTTGTAGTACCTTATAAAGTACACCAATTTAATCTATCCATCTTTTTAAAATGTGCCAGCAAAGTTGTACTGTATTATTGCATATTGTCGTGTCATGCAGCCCATCCTTGGAAAACAACCCAGTCACCCCCCCCCCCCCCTTATCCACAAGGACCTCCCCAGCTCTCTCTAAAAGCCAACCTTAATCTACCCCTCCACTCCTCTGATAACATTCAGCCAAGCCCAAAGTGCATCACACAAGGTAAGAGAGCAGAAATAGAATTAGGATAGAATCCTACAAATGTAATTTATCTTTGTTTCATAAATTACTTTGTAACATTACTTAGTAACTGTTTGAATTAAGATGTTCTATAAATTCAATCACTAGTTATAATTCTGCTTTTGAAAGAATGGTTGTCTTTAGATTACATTTACTGCAGTTAAGACTAATATGTAATTTATTGTATGCATGCAAATGCACTTTAGCTTGCTAGGGATGTAACAGAAAATATATTTTGTTTCTCACCCGTGAGGATTTGAAATTCCTATCAACGTAATATGACTGTTCAAGTTATTGTTATGATGCACTTCCTTTTCATCATGTGCCTCTATGGATGAAGATAGGAATTGCTGACATTGCTATAATTAAAATACACCTATGATGAAATATAAATAGTCTTGACCATTTTTCTTTTCATTTCTTCGTCAGAATTGAGAAGATCATGTTTCTCCTGGCTACAGTTTTCCTCTTTGGTGAGAATTTATATAAAGCCATATGCCTTATTAGTAACATATGTTACTAATAAATGAAACTTTGGAGTATAGGCTGTTAGGCTACCTGCTGACATCCTGGTGTTGTGCTTCATGTATAGGCTTTGCGTCAGCCCAGAAGGTGACTCGTTTAACCTACTGTACTATAGATGACAACCAACTGAGGATGGACTGCAAATATGATCTCCCTGCTGATTCACCAGAAGCAGTGTGTAAGTTCACAGAAGGTGACAAAACCATGGCCACCAGCAACAAGCAGGAACAGCAGCACTCTAGCTATAAGACTCGCACCGAAGTCAACATGTTGGAGGGCAACATCTGTCGTCTGCTCTTGAATCAATGGCAGGTGACAGCTGGCAATGAAAGTGTTAATTTCACCTGCAGCATTAAACAGACAACCACAGACTCTAACACCATTACTGTTGAAAAAAGTAAGATTCCATTTACAATCCTAACCACCCTTCCTAATACATATATTGTATTACATAATGTGTGTCGTTTCTGCCTTTAATCATGTTATACCTGTATGCATATTATGATTTTTTGCAGAGCTTCTTCCTTGCTCAGCGTTAAGTGTCCTGTTTCAAAGCTGCAGTGGACTTATGTTGACCTTGGTGACACTTCCAATGCTGCTGGAACACTGGCTGTAAACAGAAGACACAACGTACAGTAGCCTACAATAACCATATAGCCGCCTAATTATTGTCATCATACTGTACTACTGTTGTGTCTATTGCACTGCAATTACCTGAACATATAATATAAAATAAACATTAAATATACATGTCTACAGCGATGCAAACTCCTGCACAATCGTAGGCCTGCATTCTGTATACTTTAGTTACTTATTCGACTGCTTCTGTGTAAGTTCAAATTTACGTGTTACATGTGTTGTTGGTAAATACAATACTGAGAGACAACTGCTCAGAGGAAAACATACAGTATATATGATCAATGTTAAGTTAAAGATGATCTCTAGACCTTTTTTAATAATTTATGATCTGATATTAAAAACATAATGTGCACCATTAGGCCAATAATACAACTGTCAAATATTTACTATTGTTTTGTGTTATCAATATAAAACCAGTAATTTACTATGTTTTTCTTGTAATAAGAATAAAGTATTATTATTATTATTATTAAGTATAGTATTATTATGACTAGCACATTTAGCCTAAATGCAATCCATTGTATAAACTACTCAAGTATGGTTAGGCCTGTTGCACGAATTTGATTCCAACCAGCTCTGCAGCTTTACTTTTTCAAAGAATATGTATGTCTGCATATATCCGATGTATAATTGTATAATGTGTGTATGTAAAGGTGTTGTTCCCATTTTATGATCCCCTCTTTAACAGAGGCCCACAAGACACAATGGGTTTTAATATAAAAATAATATTTCTTATTTCAAAGTATATAATGGTAAAAATGCTTAGTTGTCTGTACATTTGGCAAGTCCAGTATATTTACAGGTGCTCGTCATATCAATCAATCAATCTTTATTTATATAGCACTTTCCATACAAATTCATGTAACACAAAGTGCTTCACAATACGGAGACATTAAAAACAATACAAAATCAAAAAACAATATAAAAAGGTAATACCACCACGATATGTTACACTCATCATCCCAACTCTCCAATCACAATCATGCACTAGGGAAAACAGAAAATCAAGCCCAAACATCCTGAGTCCCATTACTACCATCCCCGAAAAACTAAAAATCCAGGGACCCCAGACTGGCTCCCCAACAACTTCGATATCAGTCAGAGAATGGAAAACCAAAGACACTGAAGGAATGAGCCCTCATACCAACATACCCCAGACCCCCAAGGATGTGGCACCATGTGTGCATCATTGAACAGAGACACAACGCAGGTGACTAAATGGACCAGCTCCCCCCAGGTAAACCCCCAGACGCTGCAGGCCAGGGCACACACCCACCAATAATCCAGCCCACCAACCAGGCACCACCATGCCACCACCATAAGCGGAACCACGGAGACAACACCACAGAAGCACCAACATCAGAACCCGTGTGTATCATCCGTCGTGTACGCCCTATTTATTTGATCGAAAATAGCAGAACGCATACAATCGTGGAAGCAGTAATAAACTAATGGAAATGTACTGAGGCCTCAGACGTGACTTACTGGGAAGAACTACAGACACCCCTTAATAGTGACTTTAAGCAACAACGGTTTGGATGTGCCGCTACAGCGACTGGAAATGTACTTAGGCTTCTGCCATAACGTTGTTAAGCCGGCGAGTTTAACCCTTGTTTGTCCTCTGGGTCAAACTGACCCAAATCACTACCTTTTTGTGGCAGATAGAAGGCGCTAAACCTAATTCTACAGCTTACACACACATATGATGT
>JAODUG010086594.1:2253-12283 GCA_027564795.1 Aphredoderus sayanus
AGGCTACTATAGGCAGTTTTGTTAAGTGTCTCTCTCGCCCACGGAGGCTAGATTTATGACACTCCTTGAAAGTCTTTCGGCTTCCCAAAGTACTTCAAAAGAAGCTGTTTAAATGAAAGTCTTCTTTCACAATTTTGTGATGCTGATGTCTGCCCACATACAAGCATTAGACAGGCTAGCTGTAGACACCCACCCATCATGCTTTCCGCAAGTTGATCTTTTCCAGGTGAAAGCGGGTCAATCCCCCCTGTGTCTTGCAGGCATCCTCAGGCTCCTTTGAACTGTAAAGTAACTGTAAACTAACTGTAACACATGGCCTCCGGCTCTCCAGCATTGAGACAGTAAGCCCTGCTCCAACGAGGTCAAGTATGAAGGAGGAGGAGAGGAATTCAGTCTTTAAAGTTTCCTCCTCAAAGCGCAGCACATTTGGTGCACATTTGGTGCTCATTTTCAAGCCCCACCCTCTAATTTTGTTTTCATCAGTCCCCTGCTAGTTTATAAACTTCATTAAATACTCCCCTCATAGTTGGGCAGCCCCTTTTTTATTTTTGTAACAAGGTCACTGTTTTTATTACTTAGTATTACAATGCCCTATATAATGTATAAAATAAAACATTTAATAAAGATTTACTTTATTATAATTTCATCAATAGTTTGTGTGTACTAAATTGGGAGTTAACCGGTTGTAGTTTTAAAGAACGCAAAAGTTCTTTAATACTTAAAATTTAGAAGGAACAGCCCTTTCCCTCCAAAGCAAAGGTTGTTTTCTTCTGTGTTAAACACCTCCGTTGAGGTTGTCACCCCAGTGTGAGTGTGATCTCTGACAGGTGGCGGTAAAGGCCTCGGGTGCTACAGCCTTCTTTGTAGTTCTTACTGAGCTGTAAAGCACCCGACAGCTCAGTCATAAAGAACGAGCAGTCACCAATTCCATGCAAAGACAATTAACTGCAATAAACCGATGTACATTTCTAGGTGATGAAAACTGGGTAAAGTGTTGAATTTACATTTGAGGATACACTTTTCAAGCTCCATACTCTTGCGGTATATGGTGGCAATCTCATAAGTGGTGTTGCAAACACTGAATGACAAGCCTGTATTATTTATGTGCGTGAATGTATTGTTTATAGTCTGTCCCAGACAGCACTGACATGTCATCTGTAAAGTCACAAGGTGCAGTAAACCTCACCATATAGTCTACTTAGATATTTGACCGTGTTTGTCCATGAACGCATGTCCAAACATTTTACGAGACAATAAAACCCTCCCTCTCATGCCCCCCCACCCCCCCCCCCCCCCCAGTCCTCTAATGCCCGTAGCAGACTGTAGATTGTCCTTAGGGCAAACTAACTACACAAACAGAGGAAGCACCATCTTGTTAGAGGTGGGCTGGATGGCACCTGCTTCTTCACAAATATTGACTTTGCTCACTCAGCCTGGGAGAAGTTGTGAATGAAGCACTGCAGATTTGCAGTGTTGACTCCACGCCGCATAAGAGAATACACTAAACGTTAGTGCAGCTGTGCAGAGCATCGCTTCACCATAAACCTCAAAAGTCACTAAATCCTTTGGAGCTCCTTGTGTATTGCATTTACACTCCCATAGCGTATGGCATACTTGACTTGATTGCAGCTTTATAGTGATCCTTCTCCTCTTGCATGCCTTTTAAGATTGTTGTAGGCCTGTGGTGAGTGTATGCCACATCTGTGACTGAGGTATATTTCCCGTATGTTTTAGACAAGTTTCCGCTTTCCCCTCCCGCGTTTTGAGACCTTGTGGACGAGGGGACAAAATAAATCACCTTTTCTCCATGTTTATGCTGACTGTGCCAAGTGAGGGAAGAGTGTGATTCCGTTGTACAGTAGGCCTGGCTATCAGCTATTATGACATACCCACGTCACGGCTTGGAAAAGATTAACTCGTTGACTAAGTAGGTGCCAACGCGTAGTGGAGAGCAACTACTGCACTTGCTTCTGTTTTTTTCTTCTTCTGTTTTTTCTGTGTACATGTCATCTGGCGGAGGGGGGAGAGAGACGTGTTTTGAGAAGTGCCCGTGCAATCTCCGTAATGAACTGCGCCATTACAGCCAATCCCCATGGGCACCAGTACCTTTTACTCACCATTAGTCATGACACCATTATATTCCACGTCACTCTGTGTAATATATGGATCCACCTGTACTGGATGTGTATGTCATATAATACATCACAGCATACATGTGATTTTTGTCACTTGTCCTTTTAACACTGTTAGATGCTGAGCAGAACAACTAAGGATTTCATTGCCAGCATCTGCTGCTGTGTAGTTGGTGTGTTTCCCATATAAACATGGTATTGATTGAATCCTATGAAAGGTATAATGAATGTGTCTGAATGTTAAAGTGGATGCTTTTTGATCTGAAAGTGGATCAGGGATGGTAGGGTTATCCTCTACTATGGCATTGGTTCTCTAGCTGTGGGTTGGGCCCTCGAAGATGTTGCAGGATGCATCGTGGGTTTTGTATTGTCTAGTTGTATGTAAATGGTTTAATTGTGTAATATAATGTGCATATCGGTATTTGTGGTTGTTATTGCTTTCTTTAGCACTCTTTAATGCTTTGAATCCTTTAGATCCAAATAGTAAAACCAAGTGAAAGCCAATTCTATTCAATATTAGCTCCTTTTTTGGGGGGGGGGCAGATGTCCACCATATGTACAGTAGTAGATTGTTTCCTCTTATGACTCCTTCAGAAGATTCAAGGGTTAGGTAGGTCTGGAAGACAGGAACCAGATGTGCCTTTGTTTTCCATTTGTCAACAGGTGTGTGTAATTGTGGTAAATGTCTGGAGGTTAGGGAGGATCCCTTTATTTGACCATTTGCTTTTGAAAGGAAGACACTGTATTTGCTAGTAAAGCAGAGAATGGTCCTCAGCTGTATATTAACCAGACATTCTGTCATCGACATATACAATGAGGCGGATTTCTTGTCTTGTCTGTCAATCAGTCAGTACCATACAATCATCCTGGAATGCCTGTGGCAAAGGAGGTGGAGAGGGCTTGGGTTTAATACAGTAGGTTTGCATCTTCATCTCTCACTTTATGCAGTCACGTTTTTCTACACCTCTCCTCTAGATGTTTTCCTCACTCTTGTCAGTAGCCTCGAATTACATTAATGATGGAAAACCAGGCTTTCAGCTATTTAGTGACATTTCCTGAACTATTGTTTCATTGCTATTTAACATATTGTCATAACAGTACAGCTAATTGTTAACTTTAGTAGAAATTTTAACATCCATTCCTGGTATGCATTCCCCTCTGTCATGAGGTAGAAGGAATCAGTGCTGATATGTGCTGTGAAATGTTTGTGGATAATGGCTTTATTATGAGAATTAGAGTGGTCCGCCTTTGCTAATTTCCTATGCTCTGTTTTGGTTTTGAAAACTTTGGCAAAGTAGCACTATCCACGCTGGAGCTATTAATTCTGGTCTGGTCCAGTGTAGTCGTTTTGTGCTGGCATACAGCATTCCCATGAGACTGTTCAGAGAGTTCACTGATGAACCAACACTAGTAAGCCATTTTTGGGACTTTGGAGGTGGTGTATTTTTGTACTGAAGCCAGTTGTGGGTAAGCTGTTTCAGCAGGAAGTGGGGTGGTTGTGAAGCCAAAGAAAGGGAAATGGCTATTTATTTCATATTTAGTCATGGTGGGGGGATTCTTATTTTTTGTACTTCCGGGGATCCACAAAAAGATAATTCCGTCTGCATATTTGTCTGAGGAGTCATGTCTGCAAATAATAGGTTTGCGTTTTGATTCAGAATGGCATCCATAACATATTCAAGTCACCTACTATTGAAATGTCCTAAATGGGAGGTTTCAGCACTTAATTACAATGGAGCACTCTCACCGTCGCTATCTGTCTACCATTAACTCACAAATTCATTATACTGTATCTTCATTGTCCAATTTCACAGGAGGATCTGTAATCTGAGCTTCCTTTCTCCACAACTTATGAAGGGCACGGCAATAAATGAATGACTCTTATCTCCTTAGCAACGACCCCAGTGACCCACTGGTATAGAGAGGGTCTCTGCAGATGGTGCCTGACTGTAATAATGACGATGCTGATGTCACGGCTCATATAAATGGAAGGATTCATTGAATTCAGTTTGTCTCCTTGTTGCACTCATGGGCAGCAGAGGGGAGATCTAAGATGTGAAAGCTGTTTTGGGTGGTTTATTTCATTCTGCTGTACAGTAAAGTTGAGGTTAAAAGTACCTAATTTTAGAGTGACCGTGCACAAAATGGACGCCTGGTGTTTAGTTTAAGTTCCACTTATTTACTGCCAAATAGCGTCAAACAATAAAAAAAACAGCAGTACAGAGATCATTTGAGGGTCAAAATGGGTGCGCACGTATGTATGTGTGCATGCACATGAGAAACAGTTATTTAGGGCAGTGCTTGTTTTATTGGCTGTCTGTCCCCCACTTGTCTTATCCCATTCCCTGACTGAGCACTCCCTGCTTATAGCAGGGAGGCGTGTGTGTGTGTGTGTGTGTGTGTGTGCGTGTAACCTTCTATACACTAACCCAGCCAGCTACTTGCTTATGTTTCTCAGGGTATTCCACCCCAGCTTTCATCTTAAACCCTACTATGATGTGCTGCACTTGCTCCTGCTGCTGTGTTAGATCTATGGCTATAGTATGTGGCTCTGGTGCTTAGGGCCTGTTCCATTTTTCCATCCATCCGTTCATCCATCAATATAGCATCCAAATGTGTGTTTGAAGGACTTTGTGCTGATAGTCATGTTGGTCAGTGTACTGTATCCATGCTTTAGCTGGACATATTGATCTAAACGTTGATTCGTGTTGTAATTTGGAGGGACTATACTAGATCTTACAGTTAGTCAGTATGATGGTTGTGGACTTAGTGCTGGAAATCATTTGTAATCTTACATTTTAGAATCTACACTAAAGGTGACAAAGCACACATTTGTCATCTCGTTATTCCCCTGCTCATCATTAAATTAACTTCCTTAAAGCCAGTTGTCTCCTGTTCATCTTTCTTCTATTATTTATCTGTGTAATGTATTTTTTCAGTAATTTGATTAGGCATAATATACTCTATTAAAATAAAATAAAATAAGGTAGAAAATGAAAGTAAATTCTTATCGCCCAAACAGCTAGTTCAGATTTAGTTGAACTTGTAATTGGCTTCACCACTATCCGTGCTCAAGGGCATTGATGCTGTATGATGAAGCATTTGTAATTTTCCTGTCTAGACTTGCCTGCTGGCTGGCTAACATCTTCCAACCAGTAACGTACTGTTATGTTATGCTAACCTATTACATTAAATTTGAGCATATTTTAGGTTTTAGACATTGTACACAATTACTTCACTCAGTGTTGTGACATTGAATAAAGTACTGTAGGGTACAATGCAGCTTGTGTGACGTAGATGCCCTATAGCATACTGTATATCGGCACAGTTGGAGCATGCGTCAAAATGCTTCCATCGTTCTTTTGTCATCATGTCTGAATGTCCATAGACTCTTAAAGAATATGTTCATCTTAAAGTTGGAGGTATAGATGCTGGTGAAAGATTGTTGATGTTTGAACTTGACCAAAACAAAAACAACTCTCCCTTCACTGCCATAGGCAGCTCCCTCAGAACCTCAAATTGGACATGCAGTGCCAAGGATGGGAAAGTGGTGTGTGGTGGGGTCTGCACCACGTTTTTTGTGTTTACATTTACAGAGCCGGGCTATGTTGAAACACTGCATTATGTTTTCAGTGCGTACACAGAACAGACATTCTGTAAATCTGACACAATTAGTATCTTATAATTACTGACTTCACCTATAAAGAATGTGGTTAATCTTATTATCTTCTTAGAGACTGGGGGGTCCACCAAATGCTATACTGGTGTTCAAAGGAAAATCAATGGAGTTCTTCTGTAAAGGCTAAAGAAACCCTCCCACTTAGTCCTTGTAGACACTCGGTGGATCTCCAAGTCAGCAGAAATGCTTTTAAGGTTTTAACTCCTAAGTACCTGCTCTCGTTGTCCGTGGTAAGAAAACACAATCCCATGTCATCTCATGTGGCCCTTATTGAAGTGTTTTGAGTAATACCAATTACTAGCCTTAGTTATTTTAGCATGTTTTATTAGTACTGTATAGTGTAAATTTATTTGGTTTCTTTTGTTTTTTTAAACCCACGGTTTTGTTTCCCTGTGTAAGGTATCAGACATCTTAAAGTCAGATATAACTAGTGAGACAGTAATGGTATGTGTAACAGATGAGTCATATGAACAGACGTTTGCAGGAGTGAAACTACAATGTTGTAAATTGTGACTCTGCTGTGAAATGGGCTCATTGTGTAGAGCTTAGTAACTTATAGCCTATATATATATATATCTAAGTGTAAAGTAGGCTAAGTGACAAGAAGTGTGGATGTGGGCTAGCTTTAGCTTTTTCTTGCCATTGCATGAATGTTTAGCTATTTTGTAGCAAGTCTGTAATTGTCTATATCCATACTTAATCTTGCCAAATGTTGGATTTGGTAGACAATAAATCTAGAAAAGCAGATTTAGCAGGTTCTTTATGACTGTTGTTTGGTTATTTGCAGCTGTTGTTGCATTCATCAAACCTGTGATGTTTTCACAAGCCATCAATTTAGTGTCATATAGAATTGAACTTGTTAGCTTTTTTTTTACATTGTAACCATGAAGAATTATACTTTGCTGAATGTCTGTGTGTGTGCACTTTAAGCACTTATATTTCTGGAAGGAAGAGTGAAGAGTTTAATATAAGATCACTTTAAGTAAGCATAATCAATAAACCTCATCAACTGACATGCTAGCTACTGCACTGCTAATTTGCACCAGATATCATTTTGTGGTCAAATATGACCTTCACTGCAGATTCCTCCAAAAAGCATTTTGTCTTTGCATTTACTTTGAAATAATGTTTTCATCTGACATTATGAGTGAGCTTGGTATATTACAATGCTTA
This sequence comes from Aphredoderus sayanus, assembly GCA_027564795.1. NCBI lineage: Eukaryota > Metazoa > Chordata > Actinopteri > Percopsiformes > Aphredoderidae > Aphredoderus > Aphredoderus sayanus. The sequence goes on from JAODUG010086594.1 coordinate 9,238, forward strand.
AGCCTTAAGCATTAGTTAAACTACTGAAATCATAAAGGTCTGCACTGCTATTTCTACAATCTTTCATCTCCGTTGGAATGGTTCAGTGTAATCGCATCCCCCTTGTAAGCTGTTAGGGTTTCCCATTCACTCACACTGCCTAGGTGGGCCTGTCAGCAGATGACCTAGACTGACAGCAGCATGAATGAACATCCTGTCAGACAGTCTCGTCTCTCCATGCCTATTGTGTGTTTGTACAGCATCTAAATTATTACTACACTATTACTACACACATTATCGTTCTTGCACTTATTCAAGAGTGTGTGTGTGTGTGTGTGTGTGTGAGAGAGAGAGAGAAATTAGGTCAGAAGTAGAGAAAACAGAGTGCTGAGTGCTTCTCGACCACATTTCTGGAAATTGCTTATTTCTCAGATATTAAAACAGCCGTTGGTTAATGGCTTTAGATACTTTCTGTCATCACAGCTACTGCTGGTGAGAGGGTAAGCCTTCCTGTGTCTGTTGGAACTGAATGAGGCTCATTGTGCTGCTAGGTAGGTTTGTACATGGTCCAGATGATCCCATCCAAGGTGCTGGCTCTGTCCTCCAGCAGACCTGCTCAGAAAAATCCCCAACTCATTTCCCAAACCGCTCTCCCCAACGCACGCACGCACGCACGCATGCATGCACACACGCACTCTCTCTTCAGTCCTACAGTGGGGCATTATTGTACCCAGACCCACAATGTCTAAGCTAGTGTGTGTGTGTGTGTGCGCGCACATTTGTATGGCTCTTTGTGATTCCACTCTCTTCTGTTATGCATACATTAACCAGACAGACAGACAGACAGACAGAGACACACACACACACCTCCTTCTGTATTTACTGTCTCGGGAGCTGAGATCTATTCATAGCTTACCCTTGAATAATGCATTACTGGCAGATTGAGTGGAGACACCATAGAGAGAAACACACACAGATAATTACACCTGACTTAATGTTGGCATCAGATGCCCACCAGAGACGGGATCCCCTGTATCATGACTCAGACAAAATAATGGGATCGTTATATGGATTGGCAGGCAATGGGATGATGAGTCAGCCACTGTATATACAATCAATGCTGATTATTATTATTATTATTATTATTATTATTATTATTATTATTAGGGAAGGCAGCAACTAATTTTTCCACTGTTTCTATGCTTCTCTCTCCCTGTTCTTGCTCTTCTCCTTTCTGCATGTCTTTCTTTCTCATGTCTCATTTCTGTGTGTGTGTTTCCAGGCCCTGGATGTGGACCGCAGTGTCCTGTACAAGATGAAGAAGTCTGTGAAGGCAATCTACACATCTGGACTGGGTGAGTTCTCCTGTCAATCAAACTGTCCTGGTTACTCCTGTCTTTTCATAGTTGTGGGTTTTCCATTACCCTTTCTGTGCCATTACCAAGGTGGGGCAGTTAAGAAAGACCCCCCCCACACACACACACACACACACAGGCACGCGCATTCATACCTAGTTGCACAGTACAGTGCGTGCCATGTGTATGCTGTTGCTGGCTGTCTCTTTGGAGGGTGTTTCCAGCATCTTTTGATTGGCCTGCATGACTCCACCCCGCTGGGATTGAGAGTGAGAGAAAGCCGTCCTAACAATGTGCTGAGCCATCTCTGTTCAGATCCAGAGGTCCATCTGTCTGATCCAGACCTCCTTTAGAAACAGCTGTGTCAGTGGGGGCGGAGGGCACACCCTGCCTCAATATATAAGAGAGAGCAAGAGAGAGAGTTGAAGACATTTTCATATTAGACAAGGCAAGCCCTATCTCAACATCTGTGTGTGTATGTGTTCAGAAGCTTTTTGATACCCAGGTTGAGGTCACCTTGTTTTATCTTAACCCAGTCAGGAAAAGCCTATCCGTTTTGAAAATATCATGGCAATATATTATGGACAGCTCCACTAACCTTTCTGTTGTCTGTCTCTAACAGGGCTGGTGTTAACAATGTCTTTGTCATTCAGTTTGATACCATTTCATAGTAAACCATTGCTGGTGAGAACAGCTGAAGCAAAGAAAGGTAATTGGTGGTGGTGAGGGTTGATGAGGGCAGGGTGCTGGAACAATATGACAGGAGAGATACAGGGTAGGGAGAAAGGTCAGTAAAGATTTGTGTAAGCTGTTACTAAAGGGAGACAAAGACAGACGGGAAGAGGAGTTGGGGAAAATGGAGATGTGGGAGAGAGGTAGAATTACTGTAGGGAGTGAGCGGGAAAGTGAGAGGTTATGTTGATAGATTGCCACAGTCTGTGTTTTGGTAGTGTTAAAAACAAACCGCAGACAAACATCTGTACCACACAGACAGGGTAGTTAAAACCTACAGACAACGTTGTCCTTTAAGTTTAGAAAATGACAGCTCTCTAGTTAAAAAAAACAAGTTCATTCTTTTGTTTTGTGCTGTAAATGTGTCGTATTTTGCAATGAGATGCAGTGCAAAGTAACAGAAAATTCAGTCTTCTAGGGGTCCAGTCTAAACTGCGATATTGTAATTTATTTTGTTCATTATGTAATTCCACTGTACAATTTTTATCTAGCTGCACATAATTAATACAAAAACCGTGTCTGTAGGGGTTTATATAACCACAGGCCTTAACCCAACATGAAAACTAATGGCCGTAAAATGCCATTCCTTGATAACATCTTACGAGCTTTGAATGATTTTCTTGCACATATGGTCTGAATTTAATGTGCTTTTGTATAGCACATGTTTTCAAGTTAAAGTATTCATACACTCAACATGCTTTAACTTAGGATCTTTGACTGAACCAAAATGAACACTTCCTGCTCAAAAAACTGATACGTGGTCATGCACACAGCAAATGTAATTGAATTGAAAGATTGAAAACATGAGATAGAGATGGAAAGAGGAAGGAACGATGGGAATGATAAAAAAAGAGAGAGAGTGAGTCCTGCTCTACTTCTGTTCTCTGTTTGGACCCAGTCAGGTTAAGTGTTGTGGAGGTTATGATGAATTATGCAGGGTGGCACGCTCAGAATAGATGACGACTAGCACACTGAGCTGT
>JAODUG010086605.1:0-12283 GCA_027564795.1 Aphredoderus sayanus
AGCACCTTGGAGTAGACTTTCCCAGGGAGGCTGAGAAGTGTGATACCCCTGTAATTGGCACACACTCTCAGGTCCCCCTTTTTAAATAGGGGACCCACCACCCCGGTCTGCCACTCCTTCGGCACTGTCTTAGACTTCCACGCAATGTTAAAAAGGCGTGTCATTCGCGACATCTCCTCCACACCCAGAGCTTTCAGCATTTCCGTAGTTGTTTGACTACCTCAGTGACTTCAGCCAGGGAAATTGACGATAATCATACTCATCAGCAATCAAAGCCAAAGAAAGATTCATGAGCTTGTAAAACCACATTTCAGAATATCTACTAATGTTTTAGATTTTTTAAACTGATGCCAATATTGAAAAGAAATGAAAGAACATTAAGAGGCTTTTTCTACAGCTAGTAAAACAACAAATTATATTAGTCTTTTTTATTTTACAAAATTCTACAAATCATTAGCTGAAAATGAAAATATTAGTTCGATTTTAGACTTTTTTTCTTTATTTTTGCGTGACTACACAGGATTAAGGGAATTGCTGTACGTGCCTTGTGAGATGCATGGAAACTAAGCTGCTAGTGTTTTTAAGAATGTGATGGGGTTGGTTTTGGCAGGAGTCGCCCAGAGTGACTATATACCTTTCTGTTTCAGGATGGGGGTACTGAGGGTAGCATACGGAAAAGGTTAGCCCCCTCAAACAGTGTTAGTGGTGCGGTAATGACTGGCTCAAGTCCTACTGGTAACGCTTTATTTTACAGTCTGCAAATGACAGAGTAATTCCTTTGTTATTAAGAGGAAAAATGAAGCAACAATCAGGGATAACTATACTTTCAGGTTAATTACGAGCAACAAATCAGCTTATTCCATTTTGGTTGTAAAATGTATGATAATGACCTGCGAACAGACCCAACAGCAGTAAATGATCAACAACCAACAACAAAAATGTCTGACAACACTATACTAAAGCTACAGTAAACATGTGTCAGGCACTGCCTGTTAAACAGTTCTGACAAGCCCCCAAGGGGGTTGCTTCCCTCTCCTTGCGGGCTGTGCTCCCTGGCTGGTATAGTGGCTAACGCATATTGCAGCTCAAAAAGCCTATCTCCCATTGGCCGTTACAAAACGATTCTAAATGTTCCTTGAACAATCAATTTAATGTTTAACGTTAGTGAACTTGAGCTTTTATTGTATTCACCTAGAGCCCAGGATAGCTCATTGGTATGTCATCACAAGGCATTAGCGTTTTAGGACACGCGGTATAGGTATTTTAGGACGTCCTTAGACCTCAGTTGACAGACATCAGACACTATATCAATTCTCATATTCATCCTACTCTGCAAGGCATCATAATTCTTGGGCTATAGATGGATGTTAAAGCCTGGCATTATTTTTGCATGCTGGGTTGTATACCGTAGCTAATAGTCTGCTAGAAGACGTCTTTAGATTGTACGGACTCAAATAGTTTATTTGATAAAGTGAGTCAATGCACTTTATCACAAACTTTATCCGTACACTCTAAAGTCCGTACATACCCTCCTCTGACAGGAGGTGTATTGACAGGAGTCAATTCCTGTCAATACACCCTCAGAGGAGGGTGTTTGTGTGGCTCAGCCTGTTAGTGAGTTACAGGGACTTAATGTATGGTAAAGGCTAAGTAGAGGTCTTAATATTGGAGTCAGTGAGTGTAAGCCACTAGGTGTTCCATGTGCGAGCTAAAAACATTATCGGGTGTTTCTACACAGCCCTGGCTCTGTAAACGGAAGCACAAACAAAGTGGTGTAGACCGCACAACACTATCCCAGCCTTGGCAATGTGTTTCCAATGTGTGAGGTGGAGCTTCTAATGGAGCACCCTATGGCAATGAAGGGAGAGGTGTTTTTGTTTTGATCGAGTTCAAACATCAACACTCTTTCTCTACAATGACTGACCAACTAGACATAAGATACATTTCTATTGTCAAGTGACTGATCAGGCTTATTCTCCTGTTTCTTGGGTTGTAACCTGCATGTGTTCAAATGTTTGAACATGACAGATGTTCTTCTGAGTATACTGAGTGTGTGAGCGAGTGCCTGTGTGTATGGTTCTTTTCTGGTTCTGTATGGTTCTTCTCTATAACCCCCCCCCCCCCCTCCTTTTCACACGCAGGTGCAGATGCTGCAATCTTGCTCTGGACAGGGACACTTGATGGAGGTGGCGGGTGGCTTGGATGTCTAAACACCATCTCCAGTGCCTATGAAATACTGCCTTCACATGGGCCTGTCCATCACCGCGTGTTTCCCGGGGTGATCCTGGACAATCAGCTATCCTGCACAGCCAGGATAGCACCTCAGCCATTGGCCTAACCTCATCGCACTCCCACAATCCTTCTTAGCAATCATGTTTATTGAATTCAATTCTAATTTATGGATGCCTTTTGTGTTCCAAATTGTTGGTAATTTAATAACCTCCCCATGGGAGACATTTCATATTTGGTGACCATTTTTCTTTACCTTACTAATCAGTTAGAATGTTTCCAGTGTTAGGGCCTAACAAAAATAATAACCACTTTAATGTATTCAGAATACAACACTTACTGTTATTATTTTCTGGAACTGCAAGGGATGATTTGTTCTTTGTAATTACCCTGAAAGTACACAGTGTTATCCCTCACAATGACAAAGGAATTACCCTGTCATTTGCGAGTTGTAAAATAAAGTAATACCATTCTCCTTAGCGCTCAGTCTAGTTGATACTCAGTGGGCACTGGCATTGCTAAAATTGCGTCTTTCATCTATACTGTGTTTCATTCCACACTTGAGAGCTTTACTGGGTGCTGCTGGTTCAAGGTCTGGTTGAAGCCTATACAGTTCCCGCTGTAAAGCAGCAAGACATCGAAATATCCAGTGATTTACAGCTTGGAACCCACGCCATGCCTCCGCTCCTCTGGGCTATAAAAGGCAAATGAGAGTGAGATGTCCAGATCCCGCTTGCTATATTAACCTACATTCTTTCCTACAGTGTAGAGTGGCCACATGAACTGACTGTAACCACATGTTGAAGAGAACCTTCCAGGCCCCAACCAAGGGCTCACGTGAAGGGTAGATGGAGTCGGTCGGGTGGGTTAGTCGTCTGATAAAATCAACGGCCGAGCCCTAGGTGCTGCAGTTGTGCATACACTCAATGGTTAACAACATTCCAGTACCAGATCCAGAGGTTTGCCTGCCCTCAAATCAAATGCAATATTTCCTCAGATGTTCAGAGGAGCAACACCTGGTGACCTCATAGGGGGTTGGAGAGGGACAGAGCAGTTGGACTACTAGCCAGAACCCCACTTCAGAGAGAAGGAGTTGGTGTGTGGGTGTGGGAGTGTCAGGTTCAGGGAAAACAAAAACAATCTGAGATGACATTGAGAGAGAGAGAGTGTGTGTGTGTGCGCGCGCGTGTGTGTGTGTGTGTGTGTGTGTGTCTGTCTGTACACTCGCACGCGTGCACATTTGTATGTGTGTGTGTTTCTATCAGGTTCCTGCGGAGCTTTGAAGCACTGCACAGGGGCCGAAAGCGGGCCTTTGTAAAAGATGCCGACAGGACCCTCAACCACCTCCCCTGCTGCCCCGCCCCCCCCCCGTTCCCAGCCCTCTCGGGATTAGCTTTTTTGTGCGATTTAGCGGCCGCTCCTCGCTGGTCTCTGGAATGCCACGGATGACGGATCTATTTTCCTACATTGTTTCACCTGCTCTAAATTGAACCACATGCAGCACAGGACTGCCTTCCCTTTGTCTGTAATTGAAAGCACATGCACAGCGAAGCGGAGAGCAAAGCAGGGCCCCCCTCCCACCCCAAGTTTGAGTTGCCACTCTTAGGCCAAGTCGGGGGTATGGGGTTAGGGGAGAGAGGGGCACTAAAAGAACTGGAGAGCATTTAACGGGCTGTAACGGGCCAGGCACTACATGTCAAGTTCAGTTCCCCGGGACGACCGTGGCGCGCCTCCTGCGAGTCTTCCAAGCCCCGGGACGTGATTTGACTGACAGGAGGGAGTCTGCTGCAGGAGGGCGGGCTTGACATTGACCCTGATGTGCTGTCAGAGCACAAGACTCACCTTACTATTCATTCTGTGTTGTCTGGACATGACAGGGCAGGAAGAAGCGCATGTATAGCCTCACATCAAAGCTTTGACAATACAGGGAAGGTTGCATAAGAAGAGAGGACGCGTGATATTTGTAATCGCATTGGTCATGTTCAATTAGGCCTTCCCTCAAGGACTGAGAGAGCTGGGGGGAGGCTCGCTTTTTACGGCTCAGCCAAACAAAAACAACGCAACGCCTTTCCCGTTTTTTTTTGTCACGGATACATTTAACATATTATTGTAACACGCTGGCGGAGCACCCTGGTTAAGGAATGACAGGGGATTTAGAAAATCTGATAAGGCTTTACAAGACGTTATTAAACTGTCACTCGTTGAGTTGTAGCGTGATAATATAGGTTTTTCAAAAATAGTGCTCAATCACTCTCTTGAAGAGGAGAACATGTAGAGTCTATAGAGTTTTAATCTCGTCTTTATTATGAACGCACCCCTCCCCCGCCCATCTTGTTGGCTAGACTAGAGGGCATGAGCCAAAATGCTGATTAAGAAAAACAATGGCCTGGGCATGCGAGCGTCTATTTCAGGCTTCAGCATTATTATCTTTAAAACCATTAGAAAAGGCTGGTTCTTGATTGAGCTTGACCCAGGCTGTAAACTCATCATGGTTAGCTCTCTGTTGCACAGGGGCCTCTAAGTGGCTTGATTGCCCCATGGAAAAACTGGCATGGTTGTGCTACCAAAACAGTGATTAGCACCCTGTTGGAGTCATTGAGTACCATTAGTAACTGGCGCCGAGATTACTGCTGCCCTGAGCGTTGAGCGTAGAGACAAGGAGGCTGGCTGTCTTAATGATTTTGTCACTGGGCACGTACAGTAGTCTAGATACAGAGACCTTGGGTGCAGGGAAAGGCCATGCTTCTCACCTTTCATGCATATCAGGGATGGAATGTAGGGATCAACCAAATATGTGGCGTTTTGATTCATGCCAGGGATCCTCGCTGATCGCCTCAAGTTTTTTGCATGGCTTGCACTGCAGCGACATCTACTGGTAGTAAGTGTAGTTACAAGTACCCTGTTTTCCTTCAAAACAGATTTTGAAGCCTTCTCTTGATTTCTTGACAGTTAATTGCAGAAGATAAATAAAGGTTGGCAGTTTGCAATATTATTGAGCAACAGTGCAGGAGCAATATATCTCTTTATCAGGTGCAGGCTGACAAGACAACAAAGAGACTGGAGATTTCAACTGGAGAAAGAGCAGCTGGGATAGGGAGCTTTTGCCAGGCGCTCAGATGATGTGATTAGGGACCTGTGGTCTTTCACGTAGCCTTTACCGCTCACACACACACTGATCATGATCAGTGCCCAAAGCCAAAAGCATTTTCACCTCAGAGGTGAATTGTGTGTTATGGAAAGGTGCTTGGTGTGGATAGCATTGACAGATAATACACAGTGCTAAAAATAGACTGTGAATAGGGGCTTTATACTTCATAATAAGACTAGCGCTCTACTACAGTTATATTAGTTCATAAAAATGGAGTTGGTGGGTTTATCATTGCAGCAGTGATGATGTGGACTTTTATTTGATGCCAGTTTCAGTTTGCTACCCCTTTGTGTGTGCCCATAACAACCAAGCAACTATCAACACACATTGAACAGTATGAAGTATCCATACTTTATAAAGCTAGCTAGATAAAAAAAGAAAATTGTTGTTGAAAAAAATCATATCATGACAATTATCTTTTAAAATGTTTTGAATATTCCAGTGTAGACTAATAGAAATACACATGAACTGAACACACACAATGGAATGACTTGTCCCGGGTTATACATGAATGAACTCCAACAAACATAACTCCACCATTGTCCTTATCACACACAGAGAGCTCAAATTGATTAAATAACAGGTGAACTGCACTGCGTGTCCTTGTTCGATCTTGATCGATCTTTATTTAGTCAGCTGTTGAATGCACGTAATTCTCAAAGTCTCGGCCTATTGATTTTGCAAGGCAGATGCATTTCACAAAAGACCACAGTCAATACCCACACTTCACATGGACAATATAAAACGCTTTAATAATAAATCATGTTAATTAGAAGATCATATAAGATAAACACAGGGATGGCTGAGGTGTTTCCCTAAAATCACCATTGCTGCAAATTCACAATCTTTAAACATGGGCATATGGGTGTATATGCAATATGATGTGCTGGTAATTTACATACAGTATACTGACGTTAAGTGAGAGAGATTGAGAAGTGCTCCATTGTGGGACACAGCACCTCAGCCTTAATCACTTTAATCAAGCAAGCTAGGCAATCGTGTACAAATTATACAGTATAAACACTAGTCAAATCACCACCATCTCATTCCATTTCTAAAGGGAGCCACTTCAAAGACTGGTATGAACTTTCCATTCTGTCATAATGTGATGTGTCAACAGGTGTCATTGGTGATTTGACCAGCTTTAGCTAATCAGAACACCAAACATTTTATTGTGATTTTTTAACACCGGTGTTTGCAGACGATGAGACCACCTTCAATCAGCGGGAACAATATTCCAAGAAATGGTTAAAGCCACAAAGTGTAGCAGTGGCCTATACTGTATACCACTTTAGCTACTGTATATATAGTGTACATGTGCTATTTATATTAACCCAACCTCCACCTCAATAACATTCAACTGGCCATAATGTGCACCACAAGGTAAAGGTTTTCACGTCAGTTATTCACCCATAGTCCAAGTCACTGACAATCAGTGTACAGAAAAAAACATCTTAAAGGACAGAGGTGAAAAATGGGGAGATATAGGGAAAGAACAACTGTAAAAGCCACAGGCTTCAACAATAACTGGTGCTGTGAACATAGAGAAGTAGAGAATTGTTGACTTTACTGACCTGAAATGCACTGAGGTTACAGTAGGGCACTTCTGCAGTGTTTGCACTATACTGTGATCCATACAGCATACAATGGCCTCTTACCAAAATAAACGTATCTGTGTGCTTTCATGAATGATTTGAATATAACTCCCTCATTTAGGCTGTATTTAACTCACAGCAACCTAAACAAGTGCTGGTTCTGAAGCGTATGCATCAAAAGACAAAATTACAAAGAGTAAAGCACTAGCATGGCAGAGAATCAGTTCTGAACAAGGTCAGTTTAGACAGGGAGGGAGCAAGAATATAGCAATCGTGTTTTGTGTAGAAAAGAAACGATCTCTAGAATCTCAAGTGTGTTAGGTTGGCCTACTTCCACCCTATACTATGTAGTCCCAGTGGCCTCCAGCACAAGATGCTGTACATTCATTAGAGGAGAAGACTGTGGAGAGCAGAGCTGACAAATGACCTTGGCCTGTAATGCCGTCTCATTGAATTATGTCTCTTCTGGGGATTATGTCTTGCTGGAGATGATTTAAGGTGTGTGTAAAGTAGAACCACATTCACAAGATGAGGTCATCTATGCTACATAATTTATACAATAAAAAATGAAATAAAATCATTGCAAGTAAAGTAACCTGGCAGTTTCTATGCACAGTAAATAAATGTACACTGGCACACCTTTCATCTCTGATTTCTATCGACTGATTTTTGTCCACACATATAATGTATTAAGTTTAAAAGCCATGTTGTGGTAGGACTATAGTAATAATTTAAGACAACATAAAAGGCTAAATCTTTTTTGTGTGCAAACAATATAACATATTATAATTTATGAAAGGCTTGAACAATATTGCTAACAAGAGAGCTGTGTGAATCACATAGAAGCACTGCTGGTGTACAGCACATTGAGCCACTGTTAATATACAATTCTTCAGAAACAGCTCTTCGGGGGAAAACAGCATGCGACAGAATAAATGAAAGGAAGGGTGAAATAGGGAGGGCAAGAGGGAGAAGAGGAAAAGAGAGATGGAGGGAAATGCATCCTTGAGAATATGATGAGTCATATGCTGAAGTTATATATCAGTCTAGGGCACAAGTTAAGTGACAACATGTCTTTTCTCCCACTCAGATCTGGCTGACACAAACTGTAAGACACATGGCAAATATAGCCTATACTGTAGTTTATAGACATAGCCAGACAGACCGTTACTCGTTGCTTCAAGCCCTTCATTAACATCATTATGATAAAATAGTTATCGCTGCAGTATTTGGTTACCATTTGTAGTCACTCTTTATTAAATAGGAACACATTGGCTATGCTTTCACTGAGGAAGAAACACCTTCTGTTCAGCATTGGTTTATTTTAGATTAGGTGGTCAGGGGGTGGTGAAATCCCTTGGGAGATCAGGATTGTATCACAAGGCTAGGGAAATTTAGCCTGGCTCAGCCTGACTATTGCTCTCTGCTCAATTTTTGCGAGATTATAGTCTGGACACCACGGTCGCTCTATCGTTCGTACAGCCACCCTGACCAGTCAGCGTCAACAGTGACATTGAAGTCCAGCGTGTGTTTCGAATTGGTGGTATAGCTAGATGAAGCGATAAAACCAGTTGTGACGCTGATTGTTTAAAGGCTGTCCAAAATGTCCCAAAGAACCAGAGGTCTGTGCCCAGTAGAAGGAAACGACTGCGAACACTTTCCAATGGAACGTGTCCAGACCTTGAATTTCTGGTTACAACAGGCTCAGGGATACTTAGATGTTGAAATACATCTGGAGCATTAATACATATAATAATAATGTTGTATTGTCATTTCTTAATTTCACTCCTTAATGTCTGAAAACTCTCTGGCACTTCGGCCTGGCAGCCAAGATGGCTGTAATGATGCCAGCTTGGCTGTGCCCACACAGCTGACACTCCAATGGTGGGTGCCTGTCCACTTGAATGGCCACCTCCTTGCAAAGTGATGATGGATGCCATGCGCACACCTGGTCTGTGTGACCTTGTATTCCTCAGATCCCTGGCAAAGCTGTCCGTAGCTTTGCTTGGCGAGAGCCTGACTCTATCCAGTGTGGAGCGAGTTAACCTGTAGCGTGTACTCCAATCTGAATGCCAGTGTCTCTTAGGTGAGTGAATGTGTTAGACCCTGCAGGAACAAAAGCATGAACACATTTTAATAAGCTCTCAAGTGTGTATAGAGAAGTGATGCTTTAGATGAAGAGAATACAAGCTGTTGGTGTTAGCACATTGAAGAGAATAGCATGTACGGTAACAGGCTGTTGGCATTCAAATCACAAAGCTGGATGTGGAATACCTGAGTTAAGTGCTTGCTTCTGCGATGGCTAGTCTGAGAGAGCAGAAAAGAGTCATGACTCAAAGGTAATTGTGTGGCAATTATTTGTCAAGGTCTTTATTACATTCTTTATAAAATAACATCACTTTCATACAGTATTGTCTCAGGATTGTAAAGGTTTTGAAAGAAACATATTTTCAATTTGAAATATATTAGCTTTCCAAACATTATATTATATTAGAAATGCTCAGATTTTTCCCTGACCATACACAACTAAACTGTATTATAGAGCCCTATGATCCCCACATGTTTTCCTGTGCTCATTGCAGATGTTTATAGCAAAACTGTCCAAATAAAATTGTGGTTGTAATGAGACGGGTAGAAAATGGCATGTCTATGACAGCTGTAAGGGGAGCAGAGTGGAACACTACCCACAGCAATTAGGAGAGGGGTATTTGCTGTCTGTGTGAAATAGATACCCTGTTTTGTTTTACCAATCACTGTCTATTTTGAATGGCAGCTAAATTAAGGTTGCAATGCATATCTATGATGTTTACCTTTACGTGATGTGGACTTGGACTGACTAGTAGCCACAGATGTCATATCTGTTGGTAGACCCACATATACTCCACCATAGTTCCTGAGATAAGAACACATACAAAACAATACAATCATAATGTTATTTATTATAATGTGCCATTGAAAGAAATGAAATATATAAATAAAAGTAAATTAGGGTGAGTAGCTTATTAATACACCTTCTTTTCTCATCGTCCGGTGAGGGCTCTTCTGTCCTGATTGAGAGAAGAGGCACATGTCAGATCAGCCCTTATGAACCTCCTGCAGACAAGAACCCCCCAGAGAAGCACTCCACATGAAAGGTGTATTTCTGTACAGGATTGCTATGGCTGTAAAACCCTCTGGAAACGTATTGTAAGAATGAGCACTGTCGTCTTCCAGCACAAATGGGCAGATTTGTTCAGTACTGCTGCATGGATTCTGTATTGGAGTTTGTGTTGCTTGTGTTGGTTGGTTACCTTTCCTATTTTATTGTAGATATTCTAATGTAATTAAAAGCTAGAGTCTGGATGTTTGTCACTGAATTTGTGGGGAAATAGCAGGACAGCCTAGTAGTTATGGTGGTTGACTCCCAGCCAGAAGAGCTTGGGTTTGATCCCAAGCCAGTCTACTTGTATGCATCCTGGAGAAGGATGTATAACTGATGCCTGATCCTTAATGGTTGTAATTGTACTCACTGTAAGTGGCTAAATGACCTAATTGCAATATGGGCACTAGTGAATATCACATACTCATCACATTCATCAGCTGAAGGCCTGAGGCATACGGTAGTTAACGAAATGTATTCTAAAGGATTGACATGTTTGACATTGACATTTATTTTTTAAATGTTACAATAAATAATAGTTTGTCAAACACAGGCAATTCATGTTATGTTATAGTACTGTACAGTATATGTTACTATTTTGATATGCCCCTGTATTTACCTGTACACAGTATGTTCATTACAAATGTTGCACTATTATTAAGTACATTTCCTTTCTTGTAAAGTAACTCTCTCTTGTGTGCGAGTGTGTGGGTGTGTCTGCGTGCACTAGCGTGTGTATGTACAATAGTAAGGGATGCATGTGTGGTAGGTCATCACACAGTAAGGTGTACTTACAATGTATTATTCCTCAGCCCAAGGAATAGGTGGAGCTAATTAGCTTACATGGGTTCTAAAGAACACTCCTAAAATGTTTGTTACGAAAATCGTTTTTAAGAAGCTTTAATAAGCACACACACACACACACACACACACACACACACACCCACACACCCACACACCCACACTTACATTACTCACTGATTCCAGGAAATGTTTTGGCCATGCCTGCCATTTTGCTTATGCTTTGATAAATGCTCTTTGATGAAGGACAGCCCACCCTCTGAATGTCATTAGTGACAGAAGATGTGAAAGACATGCGTTCACAATCACTCTGCAAGAAGCCTATTACAGTAGCCTATACAGTAGGACATACAGTACAGTATGGTGAAAAGCCTTGCTTGATTAAAACAGATTGACTCAGATTGATTCATCATTCTCGATCCTATTAACTTTTATTATTTAATGGAAATGCATTAGTTTTAAATCGTTTTTTATTATTATTTTATTTTATTATCACTTTTATATGTGAAGCACATTGAGTCTGCATTGTGTATGATATGGTATATCATTTAAGACCTTACCTTGCCTTTTTGTCATTTTTATGTGAGTACAAAATGGTTTTACATAAAATGTCTACTAAATTACATAATGGCAACAGTTAACGAATAACATTTGTACTTACACATCTTTGGAGTTTTCTGCAGGTCCTGCAAGCAGATGAGAAGAAAAATACAATCATATTTCTCCACTCTTGATAAGCTTATAATTATCAACAGCCATTTCCCCTAAATGCAGAACACTCATGTTAGCCCACACATGGCAACTAATACTTAAAGCCTAATGACTTTAATGGACACAATGTTCACATGCCAAGCTGTTGTGATAGCAAACACTGTTCTGCTGGTGGTACTGTTAACTAATGAATGCATCACACATTTTACAGCATCAACTTATCAACGTATCAAACTGTCTGGTGTTACAGAAAGTTAGAAAGATAAAGCATCATAAATGTTCCTTCATATTGCATTATGGGACACGATGGGAGTAAAGTAAGACAGGTCTTTGTAGATGTTTATGTTTATTCATGAGTTGCAGGTGATAGTCTGAATCCCTTGTAGCATGCTCTATTTGTTATCAATGTAATAGAGGGCACATTCTACACTATTTCTATTGCACTGACAAAATGTCATATTTTTCTCACTTGTCCTTTTTTGGAAGATGAAACGGAACACTGAATTTAAATGTGAAAATGGTTCAATTGCACTCAACACTTTTCTTTTCTTCTGTTTTTTTTTTTAATGCACAGCTATAATTGATTTTACCCTACTCATTACTGATAGTCTGGTCTCAGGGGTCCAGACATGACGAAGACACAATGTGACGTGAGTTTTA